>JAVHNF010081546.1:5783-20410 GCA_034783455.1 Micropsitta finschii | reverse complement strand
AGGGTGCTCAGGCATTGGAAGGGGCTGCCCAGGGCAGGGCTGCAGGCACCGTCCCTGCAAGGGTTCACACAGCGTGGGGACGAGGTCTCAGTGCCATGGGGCAGTGGTGGCCTCGGCAGTGCTGGGAATGGTTGGACTGGGTGAGCTTAAAGGGCTTTTCCCACCCAGCTGATGCTGTGGTTCTGTGCTGGGGTGATCTCTGTGCTGCTGTGGCTGGAGCACCCCTGGCCCCATTCTGGGAGAGGCTTTCCCAGTGCACAGTCCCCAAGACACAAGAGCAAAGCTGCGCTTCTCTTGCAGACGCTGCTGGACCTCGGTGCCTCCCCGGACTACAAGGACAGCCGGGGGCTGACGCCGCTGTACCACAGCGCCATGGTGGGGGGGGATCCCTACTGCTGCGAGCTTCTCCTGCACGACTATGCCCGGCTCGGCTGCATGGATGAGAACGGCTGGCAGGAGATCCACCAGGTGGGATGGGACCTGCATGGGGTGACCCGTGTTCTGCTGCCGATGGAGGGCTCATCCCCTCCTCTAGGTGCTGCAGGCAGGTCAGGCACTGCTCAGCACAGAGGCATGGCTCTGGTGTGAAGCACTTGAACGTGGTGTGCCAGCTCTGGCTCTAATGCCAGGTCAATGCTCAGGATGGTCAGTAGTGTCTGGGATCCTCCCCAGGTTATGTCTGCCTCATAGGATAGTGTTTGGGATCTTGGTCCACTGCCTGAGGCACCCTGGTTCCAAACCACAGTTGTATCTGTCCCTGCATGACACACTGACAAGTGGATTTGGTGAAGGGAAGACATGGGATAGGGGTTATGGAACCTGAGCTGGCTTTGTGCTTCAAGAGTGAGACCTTTTGGGAGAAGGGAAGATGCTCTGGCTCTGCTTAGAGTCCTCTTGTTTTGGACCATTGTGGGGGGCAGCTCGGCTTTGGGCCCATGGCCTCTTGAAGCAGCCAGCTTTCAGCCCCTGAAGGTGGACGAGCAGTGGACAGGTGAGCATGACGGCATAAACCCAAGAGATGTGTGTTTGTGATCTTGATTTACTGTCCTCCTTCTGCCACTCTTCTACATTGCCCGGGCAGATCCTTGAGGACTGCTGGTCCCAGGAGAGATAAATTGTAGAGGAAAACATTACACAATCCAATAGGATCATGTCTGCTCCATACAGAATATCCCCAAAGTAAAATGAAATACAAAACTGTTTGCATACCTCAAGCATTTAAAAAATAAAGTGGAGAACAATAACATATTTCTGAATCAAACATTAAAAAACTTGGTAGTACATTAAACTTTGTGAGAAAACAATAAAAGCATTTTTTGATCACTAGAACACTTTCGAAGGTAAATATTTAATTATTTTTTCAGCAGGACAAATTGCTGAAAATGAAAAGCAAAAAATAAGACTGTAGTTGGATCTGACATCACATATAAAACTAGTTTTCTCTGTGCAAGAAACACAATTCTTCAAAAATCTATAGAAGTTGAAGGTCAACTGTCTTTTTAATCCCACTGATTGTTTTGGGGTAAATATACCTACCATTACTTCACTGAGAAAGGATATAGTAATCTTTTAGTTTTGTATACCTAAGAATTTTACTCAATGCAACCAGTAAAAATAAATGTTGAACTCTGTGCTCCCAATCTTGCACCAGGGTTGACATGTTTCTCCTCAGCTACATATGATATTCTCTGTGGAAAATATTTCCATCTTTTTTCACATACAAAGGCAAGTGCAACACCCTGTACTTGGGATGGTAACACCACACCACTATACAGCATAGGGTAGAAAGCACCTTTGGAGAAAACAAGGAAGGAGAAAATTGATCTTGTTGCCATCTTCAGCTGCCTTATGGGTGAATGGATGCAGAGTAGATACAGTTAGACTCTGGAGAGATGCACAGCAAAGGGACTAGGCACAACTGACATGACATATAACAAGGGAAATCCCAAAGCAGATAGAAATCCCTATCCTTAAAACATGAGGTTGGTCAAATACTGGGACAGGTGCCCAGAGACATTCTTGGAGACATTCAAAACACAGCTTGACAAGGGCCTGAGCAACCTAATTTCACTTCCAATTTAGATCCAGTTAAGCTGCACATTCTCTGTGTAAGGGTTTGACTAGACAACTTCCAGATGTCCCTTCCAACTGGAATTATTCTAAGATTCCTACTTCATACATGAGGACACCAACTAAGACTCTGTTCATCTCATTGCTCTTAGTCATTATTGCCTTGCTTTCATAAATAAATAAATGCATGAAGCAGTAGTCTCCGAAATGCAGGGAATGCAAATTCAACTTTGTATTACTTCCAGTTTCAGTATTTCACTTAGGTTTACATTTCAGGCTTTTTTTTTTGAGGCTGTTGGAATTTCAAAAACAATTCTCTAAGATTCAATCAGAGCTGGTTCCTAGGCACTTTTTAAAGTTGTCTGTAGCTGTAACCATCTGGCCCTGAGTATTTAAGAAAAAGCTCATGCTCTGCTTTGCTAAGAGATTCTCAGTGGCCGCTGATTGCCTGTAGACTGCTCTTCAGGTCCTGCCTCTCAACCCAGCAGAGAAGAGACATTAGATGAGTTAGTCCTTGCTTATCAGAAAGCATCTCGATCAGATGAAGTTTCTTTAACTGAGAAATGGGATAAAAAGCACCCTTTCAAGCCGCTATTAATATGGCTACATACTGGGCAAAAGAGCTTACTGTCTATAGCATATGATTGCTATCCTCCCTGAAACACTCTTCATTTGCTTGTGGACCTCTCCCAAGGGGCCCCCCAGGGCTGGAGAAACCCTACTATAAGACAGAGTGTGGAGATAAAAGAAAGAAAGCCCATTCAGGGTTTAGCGGCAGAAAAGACAGCTTGTGGCTAAAGGAGCTGCCCTAGGTCTGACAGGAGAATGAAAATACAGAGACATGGCTAGGGAAATGAGATAGGAAAAGACAGAGAGCCTGGAAGACAGATATGCAGAACAAAGAAAACACAATGAAAAAAGAATTGGACTATTAGGAGAACAGAAAAAGAAAAAAAGAACAGGAAAAAAAAAAAAGCAAAAAAATAAGGAAGAAAAAAACCACACAAAAAGACAAAAAGAACGGGTAATGGCTGACACAGAAAAGGTCTAGTTTTTTAGTGATAAAAATTATTTTAGATGAAATAAATGATTTTTGGTTGTAAATGTCAGTTTAAATTGGACTTGAATTGCATTCCCTTGCTACATAAATCTGAGTGATACATATGAATGAAAAGCTGAGCAAACCCACCATGGATCTCTGAGAGCAAAATAGGTAGCTTCTTCCTTTCCATCTTTCCAAAGGCACAATCCCAGACCTACTACAAACATTACTTTGCACATTCTAGAAAGATTCTCCGTTGTGCTGCTTAGCAATGGAGCTCCAGATGGCACTACACATGCTACCACCACACAAAAGTACAATGTATCTCTGCATAAATTGTCTGCCTTTCTGTGAGATGGGCAGAACAAGAGCATAAGTAGTGTTAAAGAACATAAATAGTATTACAGATCCTGACTGAAATGCTCTGTCAGATTTGCACAACGTGATTTAGAGGTCAACGTCCTTGTGATACATATTACCTTGGGTCATTGCTACTAAGTCTTCAACTTTAGCTGTAGCAAGTAAGTTCCTAACTGCTTCTTACGCTGCAGGTAAAAAGAAATCAGCTAACCAAAGTCACTGAGTACAGTGGTGTTACCTTCTCCATAACAGAAAAATATTAACGTGGACCTCATCATTTAACCTTCCTCCTCCTCAAAATCAAACAGCTACTGCCTCAAACTATTGCACTGTTTTTACACTCGATGCTACCTACAAGGTTTCTAAGCCTGTATACTTTTTTCTAAGCTTAAAGAAATTATTTCTCAAGTAATCTTTACTGACCAAACAAATGAATAATAATAAGATTAAGCCTAAATATAAGCAAAGCAAGGACCATGTGACCATGTCACTCTTTTTAAAAATTTTTGCTATTAGTATTATAAGCACAGAGCCATTTTTTTAAAGGGGTGAACAGCTTTTTAAACCAAAAATGTTTCAGTTTGCTTCAAATATTTTCCACGTTCAGCTACTCTCTTAAGACCTGGGAATAAAAAAACTCTGCATGCATCTGAGAGCAGACTTTCAGATGAAATCAGTGGGCTTATGCCAGGATGGGCAAATGGAAGAGTGGTTCAACCATGCTCAATAAAAACTACTAAAAGAAAAGCTGTATTTCAAATCTCTTCATCTTCTGCTTCATCAAATGTAGTGAATAAAGATAACAATTTAAGGACTTTCAGTTTACATAAAAGCAATACCTACTGAAAATATTTTCAACAATTTGTTAGATATATTGGCTTTAAACTCCCAGCAGAAACATACACACACACATACATGAAACCTTATTTTCATTCATTTACAGCAGAATGTATTTATACTCACTAACAAAAAACAAAACAAAACAAAACAAACCCGACATTTTATTAAGCTTTCATAGATATTGCAGGTATTTATTAAATCACTTTCATCACCAGAATATTTTTCTTACATAATATCAATTTTCTTTCTGTTTATTGAATGCTTGTAAAGCCTTTTTCAAGAAACTGTAAAATACATGAAATGTTTACTGCATAGCAGTACACTAACTAAAGTTCATTCTCACTCAGCTCATTGACTTAACAATGTTGACTTAGTGGATGTGAGTTCAAAACAAGTTTCATTGCATTGAACCAACTTACACCGATCTTTACTTTTGGCAAGGGTAAAAAGTACCATTAATATTTAAGAAAGTTTAATTACAGTTGCTGACTGAAATCCCAGTAAGAGTAACAGCCAAATTCATACTTCTGTAGCAGCCAAACATTCCTTATCCTGTAAACCCTAGAAGAATTAGTTTTTTATACTGGCAGGTACTCCCTCATCAAAGCCAAATATCCTTCTCCCATAGCATTGCCACTATACATTGACCCCAACTGACCAAAGCGATATTCCTTAATATATGATGTTGTGCTCAGAAATAAAATCAGAGAGTTTTATTTTTCAAATTAACCATAGCTTGGAGACTGTCTGAGCATTTGACTGTCTGTGGGAGGACATGAGTGACTGCATTTGTATCATTTTTTGAAAAACAAACCTTTCCTTTGCTTCTAAACCATCTTTATCTCAGCCCACAACTTTTCTTTTTACTCTTCTGATTCTCTTTTCCATTCTGCTGGTGGGTAATAACTGAACAGCTGGGTTGGTGCTAAGTTGCTGACTGTGGCCAACTGCCTCCAAAAAGTATTCAGAAAGGAAAAAAAAAAAGAGCAACAGTGAAAATAATTTAAAATCCTGGAAAACAAAAGGAAACAAAACCCCTTAATACCATTGGCCATTTATATTCAGGTTGGCCATCTAAAACCAAGGAAGTTATTTCTTCTTCTCCAATTAACATATTTATGAAACTTCATTCAGTTAATTACTACATTGCAAATTGCATGCCACCTCTCTTTCTAGTCAAACATTTAAAAGTCTTTTCAGGTATCAACTTGAGACAGAGCACTCCTATTTAATAGCTGAAAGAGCTGAAACAGAAAATAAACAAGCCTGGGGTTAACAAGAATCTCACACTTGAGCTATAAATGTTTGCAGATTAAGGTAATGTTTGGCATAACTCTTATTTTTGACAGCATCTTTTTCCACTTCCTCATTCTGCTGCTTTTACACTAAGGTAAGGTAAGATCATACTAGATTTAGCAACCAAAAAACCAAGCAACCTCCTTAGTGCTTTTACACTAAGTGTTTTACACTAAGTGTTTTACACTAAGTGTTTACCTTAGTGCTTTTACACTAAGGTAAGGTAAGATCATACTAGATTTAGCAACCAAAAAACCAAGCAACCTCCACTTACTGGCACTTCACACATTTCTTTTTGCTATACCTAACCTTCCTCCTCCCCCAGTTTTTACACAGTATTTCAGGCATCTTAAGATTAAATGATTTGAATGACAGACTTGAAAGGTAAAGCACTCCAGTTTACCACTACTTTTTTTTCTCTATAGCAACAGAGAATGAATGAAAAGGGAACGACAGAGTAGTCCTTTCATACACCCTTCTTCCAAGACCATTCTTTTTTATTCCCCTTGCTTTCAATTCACCCCATTCACAAAGGATTAGCATAACACATCTTTTTATGCTTGTAAGGGTTACAGCTGTAATCGCTTCACCTCATCACTTTACTTAGAAATCCTGTCTCAAGCGGAGTAATTCGATTACTCATGACAATCCAACTTTTGCCTAACTAAATAGAAATTCATTATAATGCTGAGCTGGTGCATCAGTTTACTATAAGTGGATGGAGAAAAAAAAACAACAAACCAGCAACATGAATAGCTGGTGTGAAAGGAAGAAAGTAATTGTTGCCTAACAAAAGGCCACCAACAAAAGATAGGATGACTAGCAGAAATTCTTAGTCCCACGGGCAGGGCAGCCTTCAAACCTGTAATGACCTATAGCTTTTAAAAGTCTTGCGTTTCAAATGGGTGCTGAATGTCTATTAGTTGATGAGAGCATCCAATTGCTTCCATCTGGCTAGTCTTTAGCGGGTACTGGGCAGGCGTGTGTAAAAACCTGACCAGAGCTTTTACACAGGCTTAGGAGTCAACACCATCTTCTGCTAGTGGAAAATACCTCTATACGCACACGTTAGTACTTACAATGGCTTCTTTTGCTCTCTGCTTCTGAAATTTGGAACGTACATGAAGGAATCTGACTGCATACTGCTTCAGAATAAAACTAGTACCATCCTTAGCGACTGACAGTGGATAAGGATAAAAGAAGAAAAAACAAAAATGAGGACAACTGGCATCTCCAAATGACTTCCAGTTGTCCATATGCCCACAAGCTTAAATCTAAGAAAAGATCATGCTGATTGTGGCACAGAAGGACAGCACTTGGGGCAGAAGCACAGATGCCAGGATCATGCCTTCTATTTAGAAGTAGAGCATTTTCTTCTGTTTTATATTATTTCTGTAGAGTGATTTAAGATGCCCAGATGTAATAAGTTCTCAAAGGCAACATTTGTTATGCCAAAGGTTTAGGAGCATTAGGATCTAGCTGACAAATCTTTAGCTGTTAGACTGGCTTAGGTCTGTTTTCAGCTTTCAGAGCCCATAACTATCCTCTTGATTTTTATTTTTACAGATTCCTAAGGATTGCAGCACAACATATGGGTGGCATTAAGGGCATTAAGGATTTATAAATTTGTATTTTTATTATAAAACCACATGAAGTCTGAAATATATTTGGGGTTAACCGCAATACATATACTACTTGTGGTCAAATTAAATATTGATATGTTCATGTCTGCATTAAGTAGAAAAAGAGAAAACATCCTGCTTACAATAGCGAAAGAAAACATTTCACACTCATGAAGAAAGTCATTCACTGTGTTTACTTTAGTCTGCTTTCTTTTTAATCTGAAATTTCTTTTTACATTAAGTCGCTGCTCTTTTATGTTCTATTAGGCACTGAACCTTTATTGTGATGTGTGTACACTTTACAGTGACTGGAAATCAATAATAATTCTGATACTGAGCCTTTTCATCTTTAAAAACTTAAAATATCCCTAAGACATCATCTTTCTTCAATACTGCTCATGGGAATTTACTAATAATCACACTGTTAGATGAGAGTGGAGAAACTGAGTATGTGGAATAAAAGCCAGACATTAAAGTCCTCAGAACACAATAAAACCCCAGTGGGTTATTGTTATTTTGCAAGTTACTGTTCAACATAAACATAGCTACAATAACTATGCCCACTCTATACAGGCAAAGTATCTGTATTTGTTACATTTACTCTATAGTTAAAATTGAGAGGAGAGCAATCCAACCAAAATTCATGCTCTGATCCTAATAAGATGTCCAGTTTGAAGAGAGAAATCTACAGCTGCACAGTAAAATGGGGCAAGATCCAGCATCCAGTCTCGAATCTATAACATATCCCCAGAAATGCAGCAAGTTGTTCAGGTACAAGAACATACATTCACTTTTGTCTCCTGACACTTGTGATCTGCCATTGTTTGATTGGTAAAAATGAAGTTACAGTATTATTCTTTATGTGAGTGTGCTGTTAAAGAAATGAGGTATTGTTTGAAGAAAAATAGTTCTGATACATTGTGCAGAGAACACAGGCATGGCTGGGAAAGTCAATGCTGTATATCACAATGGAAACAAGACCTTTCTCCTTAGTAAAGAACTCTCACCAGAAAAGCTGAAATACCTCATATTAAACTGGACAGTAACAATAATAAAATGGAAGCAGCAGTGGAAAGACCTCAGCACAAACATGAAAGCAGACATTCATATTTCATAGGTCCTACCCCAAATCAGAAAAAATCCTCCAAGTTGTTTAACAAAGCTAAATAAATGTTGCAGGACTGTAAATACAAAAAACTAGCTATCATGCTTATAGATAAAGTAAGCATTTCTTAGTGTTCATTATGAGTATATCTTTTTTCACTTTACTGTACTTCATCTAGTTAGACATTCAAGCAGGAGACAAAGACTATATAGTTCTCTAATGTTACGCAAACACCATCAGGTTAGAAAAATGGCTTAGAGCATCTGTTATCTTAAAAAATTGATTTAAAACACAATAGCCAGTTTCAAAGCTGGCATAAGAAACATACTTTACATCTGTGCTTAGCTTCCTGTTTAAGGATGTTTCAGTTATGTTTCTGTCTCAAACATTTATACCACAGTATAAATTGGTTCAAACTACCTTAACCATGTTCAAATAAGGAGAGAAAAAGATAAAAGATTTACAATCAGCTTATCCTTCGTGATTATATTTCCCCTTTACCCTAACAAATGTTAAGAAAATTTGCTTCAAATCTTGCATTTCTTATTATGCTGTGGCCAGCAATGGCAATGATAAAATTTGGCTTGATGAAATACTTCTGTACTGGGAAGGGTTCAAGAAGCCCCCATAAATGGCTGAGTATGCCGTACAGCTAACATGTTTTGCTTTGAAGAGAGGCTGAGCAAGGAGCTGAAACATGGAAGAAGTAATATTTTAACAAATGTTACCACTTGATAAAAATCAGCTGTCAGTTGGCCTTATAGTTTTGAAAAACTGGCCTAGTGTCTTGTTCAGCTTATGGACACATTCTAATTTTCTGTGATCTCAGAATGAGTATTATGGGATAAAGGCCTGGTGGGAAGAGTGGCTCAAGAAAGCTGGACGATATTTAAGAATCACCTCCTCTAAGCACAGGAGTGATGCATCCCAATAAAGAGGAAGTCAGGCAAAAACTCAAGGAGCCCTGTGTGTGTGAAGGAGCTCTTGGAAAAACTCCAGCACAATAAGGAAGCCTACACAGCATAGAAGCAAGGTCAGGGAGCCTGGGAGGAATGCAGGGAAATTGTCTGAGCAGCCAGGGATTAGGTTAGGAAGCCAAAGCTCTGACTGAATTAGATCTGGCCAGGGATATCAAGGGCAACAAGGAAAGCTTCTATAAGTATGTCAAGGATAAAAAGAAGACTAGGGAAAACATGAGTCCTTTTTGGAAGGAAACAGGAGACCTGGTTACCTAGAACAGGGAGAAGGCAGCAACTTTTTTGCCTCAGTCTTCACCAGGAAGCGCTCCAGCCACACTGCCCAAGTGGCAGAAGACAAAGCAGGGAGTGGGAGAATGAAGAACCACCTGCTGTAGTAGATCAGGTTCAAGACCATCTAAGGAACCTGAAGAAGTACAAGTCCATGAGACCCAGTGAGACGTATCTGCAGCTCCTGAGGGAACTGGCAGATGAACTGGCTAAGCCAATATCCCATTGTATTTGAGAAGTCATAACAGTTCAATTCCTACTGAGTGGGAAAGGTGAAACATAACTCCCACTTTTAAAAAGGAAAAAAAGGAAGACCTGGGGAACCACAGGCAGTCAAACTCACCTCGGTGCCTGGCAAGATCATGAAGCAGATCCTCCTGAAAACTAATGAAGCAAATCCAGAGGAGGTCCACAGAGATGATCAGAGGGCTGGAGCACCTCTCCTGTGAAGACAGGCTGAGAGAGCTGGGGTTGTTTAGCCTGGAGAAGAGAAGGCTCAGGAGAAACCTTAAAGAAGCCTTCCAGTACCTAGAAGAGGGCCTACAAGAAATCTGGAGAGGTGCTTTTTACAAGGGCATGCAGGGACAGGACAAGGGCTCGAAACTGAAAAAGTGTGGATTTAGATTAGGTATTAGGAAGAAATTCTTTACTGTGAGAGTGTTAAGGCACTGTAACAGGCTGCCGTGAGATGCTGTGGCTGCCCCATCCCTGGAAATAAGACAAGGCTGGATGTGGCTTTGAGCAAGCTGGTCTAGTGGAAGGTGTCCCTGACCATGGCAGGGGGTTGAAATAGGTGATCTTTAAGGTCCCTTCCAACTCAAAGCATTCTATGATAATATGAATAATTATAGCAACCAGGGTTCTACTGTTCTGGCAGCATAACTCCACCTCAGCAGTGACAGGGGCTTCATCCTGTACTTGGGACCCTGACATTTTTGTTTGAGTAGCTGTGCATAATGTGCTACATACCAGCCCAAACAGCTTATCACCTCTATAGGTTGGCTGGTGGCAGATGAGGCAGTACAGACTTGCTATAGGCTCAGGCAGCAACAGTACCCAGGTGACTGTTCCTCTTCTCCTCTAAGCTATAGGCATTAATTCATACAAAAGTGTACCAGGTCCAACATCTGGGTCACCAGTCAGCCATTAAATCTTGAAGTCCTGCATTCTCAGACTATACTTGAAATACAACGCAGCTATGCTGTCTCTTTAGAAGAAGGGCTCTTGTCCTGGGTTCAGCTGGTCGGGTAGCGCTGGGTATTGGTCAGCAGGTGGTGAGCAGTTGTATTCTCTTCCCTTGTTATTTCCCTTATCATTATTATCATTGGTGGTAGCAGCAGTGGTTTGTGTTGTACCTTAGTTACTGGACTGCTCTTATCTCAACCCATGGGAGTTACATTCTTTCGATTCTTCTCCCCATACCTCCAGAAGCAGGGGTTGAAAGGAGGGGAGTGAGTGAGGGCTGAGTGGCTGAGTTGCCAACTGAGCTTAAACCATGACAATCATCAAGATAAATTCCTGACAATTGATATTTGTAGTAACGCTGTCACTCCTTGTAGTAGAAAGGAAAGAAACTGACTGGCAGATCATTCTGTGTTCTTAGGGCTAAATTCAGAATCTAACATGAATCAAAGGTGTGACAGTGCTGGAGTTTTACAGCATCACTGCGAGCTTTCATCTTCATTTTCAGTTTTCTTGAAAGTCAGTCTTTGTCCAAAACCAAAATTTCAGGCCTAGGGCTACCGAAGACCATCTTTAAGCTCTCCTTGTGATTTTGAGCAATATATCATGAGAGCAGTGAGTTTCAGATGATATATTGCACCAGTACATCACAAGAGCATTTGCGCTCTCATGCTGTGTTAGTATAATACACTATCAGAACACTATCACTGATTACTCAAAAGACCAGTTTTTGACCGTCAAGAACCATTCTCATCTCTAGGCTAAATATGAAAGCTGTTGATAATGATAAGAATAAGCAATCACATCTTTGGTTTCTCTGGGGTAAACTGAGAGAAAAGAGTGATATTTGGAAAATTTCGTTAGCTGAAATATCCTTGCGATTTCATTTTCTTCTCTGAGCAAATGTTTTTGTGGATTGAAGTTAACACAATAAAGGTGTGCTTGGATTTTCTTACAAATAACCTAAGAATTTTTTATTTCTTTGGGATTTTATTATAGACTTGCACCCTGTTCTGAGGACGTTGCAATGAGGGGCATGAATTATAGCTGATTTCTACCTCATCAAGTTGAGGCAGGTGCAAGCTGTCTAAATTCTCTGTAAATCATTTGGTGCTCTTTCTGAGGCAGTGTCCTGTGTGTTTTTGAAGGATTTGGACACCATCTAAAATGATCTGGAGGTGCATAAATGCAATCTGTCACTCAGATCATTTGCTGCCTCTCCTGTATGAGGTGTTGTCTGTAAGGTTTTTTTTTTCCTGAAGAATTATTCTCAGTTTCGTTTTGTTTTGGTTTGGTTTGGTTTGGTTTTTCTCAGAAGAGAGTGAAAGAGACCTAGAAAAAGATAAAAGAACACTTTACAATGTTCTAGCTGAACTTCATGCTGAGAAGCAGGAAGCTGAGCATTTGATTTCCTGGTACAGTTTGGGTCTTGAAAAACTTGAGTTATCCTTCCTATATGGTATGAAGAGACTGTCATCATCTCTTAACAGAAAAAAAAATAGCAATAGTACTGATACAACATCAAGTTGGTGAGGTGGCAAGTCATATATTTTCTTTCTTGTCCATATTTTTGTTCTTTTTCCACATATCTCATCAACGTTTGTGGCAAAATTGTCCCTCACCTCCCTCCAATACCTGGTATTATCTTACAGACCTCAGCTCTGCTACCTCCTGAACAATGGTGCTGCCATCAGGAGAATGACACTTATGCTTCAAGCTTTGCAAAACTGCGCTCATAACTCTTGTGCCTCACATGTTTGGGACCACTTGGTGCACTGACACCCATGACCCTGCAGGATGTGCCCCAAGCATTCTCTTCATACCACAGAGTGTTTCAGTCTATTGTTACAACCTAGTTGATTCTATGATTCTATTCTAGCTATAACCTCCTAGGAGGAAAGGCAAAGCATTAAGGTGTTTTTAACCTTTCTAAAGACATTGCATTAGTCATGCTGTGCAGCCTGGTGAGTGTTCTTTTCTGACAGCCTTTCTACCTGCATGGTCTCTGTTGTGTCCCACCAGTTCCTCTGTCCTCAGCCTGTGCAGCACGGCACTGAGCCTAGGGATGCCCACACAGACCCTCTACCCGCAACTGCTACAGCCATGTCCAACCGCTGGCACCTTCTTATTCTTGTCAGTTCTGAAGTCATAACTCACAGCTCCGAGGTGCATTGTAATTTCAAAGCTGTGGCTAAATACGTTTCTGACTAACAGCTATGAATAATTCCACAAAGCCCCTAAACTTCCAGGCGTTTCATGCTGAAGCCCATAAAATACAGCAGAGCTGCTCTCTCATGTTTTTCTGGTTTTCATCTTTTATATTCTCCAAAGAGTTGAGATCCAGTTATGGAACAGGTTAATGTATTTCCCTCTGAAAATAGTGCTGTGGGAGCCTGTGCGTGGTTACTTGTATGTGTTGAGAGTAATGCTGACAAACCAGAAAAGAAAGTCAGGACCTTGATAATCACCATTATTTTGTTTCACATTTTCAGCATGTTCATGTCCATGTGCTTCCAAGGAGGAGCGGAGACTTCAGCAGGAATGACGATGTCTATGAGGAGGTAAGGACTTTATTCCATTTCTTGTTCTGAGTTCATTTTGATGTTAGAAAATCACCTTAATGATACAGGCCTTGCCTTGAGTGTTAATAGGATCTCTGCATCTTTACTGGTTGCAAAGATGCTGTGATAGTACCAAAACCTATACTGAGATTTTCTTGTGAACTCCAGCTCAAGCTGTGGCACATGGAGTCACACGGGGTCCCCAAGGAGGGTGCAGTCAACATCTTTGGTACTTCAGTCTGTCATTGCACACAGATCGAGGTGACATCTCTACCAATAGTTGTGTTCTCCTATTTTGAGGGCACAAGGAAGAAGGGCAACCACACGGTTAGCTTGGCATGCAGGGAGCATGTCCTACCCCGGCTGTTAGCCTGGGGGGAGGCCCCTTTAGCATGGGAGAACACGGGCAGCTTGTTATAACTCAATCACAAATTGCCTTCTGGTCTGATTTGTTTAGAGCTCTGCTCAGGCTCTGGATAAATCACTTTGTAGCCCCAAAGATGAAAATTAAAGAGCAACTATGCATATGTGATAAACACCTGTGTGCAGATCGTATGGCAGAGCTGGGCACATAAGCTGTTCCAGCATGACTGAATTACTGGCTTGTGTTTAAATGATCAATTGTACTGACATTAACAAAAAGTTTTCCCCAGCTTGACAGCTGTCACAGTGAATTAATGAAAAAATCCCACTATTGTTGGATGTACTGATAGTTCTTAGTGGGCTTGGTAGGACCCTGCATCTCAAATATGACATCTCCTTCTCTTTCTGAAAATCATTAACATAAACTTGTTCAGTGATACTGCAAAACCATCTGCTTGAAGGAAAATTAATGGCATTTTCTGCTTTTGTATTTTATCCTTTGTGAGATATACATGATGACAACTCCCCACTTGCAAAAGGACTGTAGTTCTACTAGTAAAGCTGTAAACCTGTAAAGCTTTCTAATGACTTCAATATGCAAAAATGGTTAAAAACTTTATTGTTGACCAGTTTCATGAAGCATAGAGACTGAGAACCCCACTAATAAAGGTAAAACCTGATAATGAGAGTGCTGAGCAAGAAGATCACATGAAAATAAATGATGTCCATCTTATATGCTGCCAGAGTTGAAAGCAATTAAGTGAGACAACTTGGAAGTTAACTGGAAAGGGTTTGTCATGCACTGGGACAGGCTGCCCAGGGAAGTGGATGCACTCACCATACCTGGCAGTATTTAGAAGATTGTGTAGATGTGATACTTAAGGACATGGTTTAGCGGTGGGCTTGGCAGTGCTGGCTTAACAGTTGGACTCAATGATC
>JAVHNF010081545.1:0-12668 GCA_034783455.1 Micropsitta finschii | reverse complement strand
GAAAGTAAGAAACTAAATGCATCAAATTGGTGGGCTGGATGGGAAATAGAAATAAACCAAGTGGGCTGATCCACCGGGAACATGTGCTTGGATGGCTTTATTCCTTGTTGTAAACTACCTGCAGGTGGTTTTCTTGGAAGAGAAGTTAACAAAAGCTGTTCTGCCTTACAAAGGCCTCACTGCTTTGATGTGCCGCAGCTCCTTCCACGCTGCTGTTCATCTTCCTGCTATCCATCCTACCCTTTTCTTTGTGCTGCTTGACAGCACAGAAGTGAAGAAAGGGTTCGTGACCTTCACAGACCTGGGAAGGTTCGCCCCTCTGAAGGAAGCCTCAAAAGTCAGTTTTGGTAGTCAAAGACTTCAGTCATGGGTGATGTGTGCCACTTCTGTCAAGTGCCTAAGAGCTTTAAACAGCTCTGGTTTCTCTTTCTTCCCTGTTCTCAAGGAACCTTTGCAATGCAAGTGTTTATCATCAAAGAGTTTAGTTATGCTTGGAAAACTTGCTGCTGGTAGAGTTCCAAATGAAGTACGTGAATATCTTCTGTTAAGTATTGGATATACAGAGCTGCAGCATAGAGTATGGAATTAAAAAGATGATTGTGGTCAGGCAAAGGGATTCAGAGAGTTCAACATGTTAATGAAAGATAATAGAATTAATTGGCACTTGTTTTCTGCAGGATCCCACTCCACTGCCTACTCCAGAAACACCTCCCGTCATATCCACAGTGGTTCATGCGACAGATGAGGAGAAGCTGGCATCTTCAGTGACCAGCCAGAAATGGACCTGCATGACCGTGGACCTGAACACGGATAAGCAGGATTATCCACAACCCTCTGATCTGTCTACATTTGTGAATGAGACCAAGTTCAGCTCTCCTACGGAGGGTATGCTTTATAAAGGACTGTCTGCATCCAGCTGATGCTGTATTTATTGAGGAGAAGAAGGTTTGGATTGTTCGAGGATGATGGCATGTACTTTGCTGAATAGAAATTGTACTATTTGAAAACCCTAAAAATGATGCTTTTTGGACCAATCCAGGGAATTTGTCAGTTATGGGAAGCTGAGTGTAAGACCCCAATAGTCTGATCTTGAATTTTCAAGGAAAAGCAGAGAGGAAGATCAAAGGAAAATGAAAGGAGCCTTCAGAGAAAGGCTTTCACTTCCTTTGTATGGTTAATTGTAGATATTCTCTGTTCTTCTGCGCATGCTACTTGTTCCCTCTGTGCCTTCACAGGAGACTGTGGTCTGATACTGCTCTCAGTTAGTGCTCTTGGATCCAGAGTCACTGAAATCCAGAGTTGGGTTTTGCTTGAGCTTGCTCCTCTGACCTGTGCTGGAGATGGTCCCAGGAGACAGTCCCAGCTTAAAACTCTGCTCAAAGCTTGTGTATTGTATTGAGGCCTTTCACATGCCATCTCTCCTCCGGGTTCCTAGGGTCTAGGTATCTTTATGCACAAAAATGTCCAGGATATCCCCTGCCTAAGATAGTTATCGTTCACATGCCAGGTAAGATTTCCTTCTAAATGAGCTGATTCAGGTTTCTCCTGTCGTATCTTCCTGTGAGCAGTGCTGAGCTAAAGCTGGAGGTTCCTGTTACGAGAGCTGTCATTGCAGGTCTGTGAAATGTGGAGAGAGAGAAGTTAGGAAACTTGTGTGTGGCCTTCCTTAGGGTTCCCGGAGGGAATACAGCTTTGCAACATCTGCTCTGCTCCAAGGGCAGCTTTTCAGCTTTGTGGGTGGGAAGAATGTATGAGTTCAGCTTGGCTGAAACGTTCTTCGTGATCCCAACTTATTCCCCCCCCAACCTTTCAGTCCATGTCCCAGTCTGCCGTTGAAGCTACTGGATGCCATTTTGGACTGGGTCTGAGGAGTTTTTGCCTAATGAAGAAGTGCTGAAGTCAAATGTGTTTGACGTTAAAAGGCAGGAATAATCACAGTGGTTTTAATGGGACTGCACGTGTTCACATGCACGTGCTTGTGTGTTTGCGTAGCCTGGGCTTTGTGGAAACGTGTTACTTCTCTGTGTACAGAGAAGTATTTCAGTCTGAATAAATCCATTTGGCTTTGCTGTCAAATCATGAATATTAGATAACAAATTCATTTAATTTGCACTGAAAACAAAGACTAACACCAAATACTTTTCAGGAAAGTCCCACAAATCTGGGAAAAAGGAAATGCTATGGAAGGAAATGGAACAAAAGACTAGTGAGAGATACTCTAAGGGAATCATTTTAGCTATCAAAGTGGGTAGAAGAAAGTGAGCAAAGCTCCTCATTAAATGCTAATTGTCTTGTCTCCTGTGTGCTGCATGGAGCAGGCAAGTTTCAGATTACTGCCTAATTATAATCAACAACACTTCTGCTTTTCACATCTCTTACAAATAATAATTCCCCCCCACCCTTGACAGTCTTGCTCCTGAGGCATTGAGAAATCCTTGCGTAATTCCAGGGCTGTTCCTCCATGCGGCTATTTTTACCCCTCCCAGACACCAGAATGAGTGTTGTCCTGTAACCTAACACGGCTTTTACACGGATACAGCCCAACTACTGAGTCAGCCACTCCATCCAGCTCTCATCTGTTGCGTACGCTGCTTGTAGCTGCTGCCATTTTCGTGTGGCACAGACCAGAAATAAGCAGTAATTATTAGCAGAAAATGCTGATGTAATCTTGCAGCTGTTTGTAGGAGGAGTTGGAGAGCATCACTTAGTAAGTCTGTTGTATGTATTTCTAAAAGGTAATTATCTTATTCATGGGATATCCCGGGTATTTGTAATTATGGATGTATAGAGATAACCAGAGATCCTAAGGTATTGGAGGGGAGATAATGTCTTAGAGGAGAAACCTAGGAGAGGAGGTAGAGTCTAATTATGCTGGCAAGTTCTGAGTGCAATGAGATGAAACAAACCGCATTTAGCGAGCCGTGTTATTCCCTTTGTTTCTAGCTGAAGTGTTTCCATCTGTGTCCTGCTGGGGATTTTTAAATCAGCAAAGTTAAATATGTGTTGTCCCAAAAAGCAGCTTAGGTTGCAATTGCAAAGCTGCTACCAGCCCTGCAGGCAGTTGGAATGTCTGTGCCAGCAGAGGACAGTGCCGGTACATCTCCTGCCTATGAGCATACCTGTATCCTCACTCGCCACTTGATCTCTGGGGTTGTAAAGCTGCCCCACATACATTCGTGATGCACCTCATTGGGTTTATGTGTAGAAAAATGAAATAGAGAAAGGCAGTTTCTAAAGCCCGGATGATCTTACCTGGTATTTCATGCTTTCTCCTGCAATTCTGCATTTAGTAGGTGGTGGAGATCTCATGGTTTCAGGTTTGGTTTGGCTTTTGCGATGAAGGAGCTTGTATATGATACCAGAAGGTTGTCCATCTTTCTTGGCTCCCTGTTACCGTCAAAAACATGTGGTGCTAGGAATTTAAACATGAGGAGCCTGCTATTATTGCATTCTCTTCACTTGGACGTTTTAACCTCCCACATGTCAGGTACTAAGAGTTTGTGGCTGTTCCTCTTCAGTGGTTGTTTGGCAAAACACATAGACTTGTGGAATGTGCTGTAAAAAATATTGAGCATTGTAACCTCATATTACACCCTTTTAAACCTTCTCCTTTCCTTAACAAAATAGGTGAGAGATTGTCCTTAGGGCTGGTTTGTCTTTAGAAAGCAAACATGTTAATGATGCCTTTCTGATACAAGCCCTACGTTTGAAAAGGTGCCCAAATCTAGCAGAATTTGAACACTTTTGTCATGAAGTTAATGTTAGTGTGCCATTCATTAGGACTTCTCTACAATGGAAATGAACGCATCAGTGGTTTATTAACTCGTGGAAACATTAAATAGAGCATTAGGACAAATCAGTAATGTCTTTAATTTTTAAATTGTGTCTGACCAAAGCCTTTGCTTTTATTTGGGAGCAGGAAGGCCTGCTCTCTTTCCCATTTCTCTGTGGTTTGTCCATCTGCCTCTATATCAGCTACTGGGTGAACACGGATTGGAAAGAAACACTGGTTATTCCCTCCAGTGTAATTAGGAGATTAGAAGTAGAGAAGCAATCAAGATTTGCATTTTTATTAGGGCTTAGATTTGGGGTTCTTTGTAAATCTTGCTGCCTTAGGCTTTTCCTTGGAATCTGAAACGTGGAAACAGCCCAGAAAGCTGTGCTGTTGTCTCACCCCTTCAATGAGCATGCAGGTATTTTACGTATCTTTGTATCTTAAGCGATACCACAGTAGTTCTTCTTAATTAAGAAATGGTGATAAGCGTTAAGAAATAGAAAGGATTTAATTTCTCAACAGCTGTTAGAATCTTTCTGTGTACATCAAAGGAAACTGGTATCAGCATCACCAGTTACTGAGAACTGTGGTTTCTGTGATGAGATAGCGTCATAGAAGAAAGTTGTCTGTGCTAAGTTATCTGTGCTCTCAAAGCACTCTGCAACATTCTTGATATTCTGGCCCCTGGGGCAGAATCTTCAGCAAATTGATAAAGCTGAAATTTTCCAGGCAAATGAATTTTCCTAAAACATATCCTAGGCTCATTGGTGAAAATCAGTGCCCCTTCTGCTTTCTCTCTGTATATTCTGTTTTTAGTACCTCATGGCAGAGTATGGAGCGGGATGGGAGTGGTCCTTGTGAACGAGAGGAGATCTCATTTACTTCTGCAAAAGTAATTTCATGTATTTAATGGCTCTTTTTTATTTCTGTTGCAGACTTGGAATATGGCAACTCGTATGAAATAGAATATATGGAGAAAATAGGCTCCTCTGTGCCTGTAAGTCCTCACTTCCATTTCCATTCATTTGCATTCCCGTGTCATAATACACTATCCTGATAGTGCCATCAGCCTCACTACCTCTTAAATTAATTATAATGTGCCTGCAGCAGATTTGCCAAACCAGTTCCTTTGAATGGGCATAACTGGGGCAAATTGCATGTGCTTTGTTGTCCTGTGTCCTGCAGAGCTTGTTCCATTTTGTTATTTAAGTCAGCATCATAGTAGTTCCTCCTGGAGATGAAAAGCAGATCAACATTTCCAACAGTGTAGAGTGCAGAGCTGTCTACAGCAGCTATTGAACTGTTTTAAGAAAATGAGAGTAAAACTTGAAAAAAGAAGGAGAGAATAGAGAATGAATGTGGACTATGGAATGCAGTACTATATGTTATCAGCTGTTTTGCCTTATTTCTATTTAAATCATGCTCTTGATAGCTTGGCTAGGTCCAACGGAGCTATATCCACAGGGGAAGTTAGAAAGTCGAGCATGCATGTCAGGTCCTTAAACTGATAAGAAGTTTCAATGAATATTTGGTAACACTTCAGTCAGGGGATGCCTCCTCCCTGTCAGGACCAGAAGTTTAACCCCAGACAGGACCCCTGATTAACCCCAAAGAAAAGCTATTACAAAGAGTGAAGTGTTTAGGTTTTGTTCTTTAATGGTTTCTTCCTTAAAGGGTTCATCTCAGTGTCAGTATAAGACTATATTACACTCTTATATTATTAGTTGTCTGTCAAGTCTTTTGGTCATCTAGGACTTCACTGACCTGAATTAGCTTTAATGGAGAATGGTTGAGTTGCTTAACAACTCTTTCTTTTCTTGTTGCCAGCAGGATGATAGCACCTCAAAGAAACAGTCTTTATACCTAATGTTTGATGCACAGCAGGAGAGCCCAGTCAAATCACCTCCCATCAGACTGTCTGATTCCACAACACCATGCTCAGGGTATGTCTCTGCAAGCAAATTCAGCACTGGAAAAGGATGGAAGGGAAATGGGCTGACATCATAGCACATACACAGGCAGTCCTTCCTCTCTCTGCCTCTGTGTTGATGACTTGTTTAAAAATAGATTTCCATATGTGTTCATATGTGACATAGAGGGCAAAGATACAGAAGTTTTATAATGGGAAGGAATAAGGACATGTATTTCTGCTTAATACTCATATTAAATAGACTCACAGGGGCGACTGTTTCACTAGACAATGGCTTCCTACTCACAGCTTTATTCCAGATCCTGAGGTCATTTCCATATCAATCCAGAAATCTCCTAATTGCAACTTTTCCCTTGGCCTTTCCCAGATACGTTTTCTGAACAAGGAGCCTGGTTCATAAGAACAGGATGTGGGGGTTGTATTTACTTCCAAAAATGTTGCTTGTTCAGGACATCTGCTCTTGTTCGTGCAAGTTGTTTGGTGGGAGAGGGGTAGGTCACAGTGAGGAAAGGGTGAAAAGGCAAGTGAGAAATATTTAAGGAATGTGTGTAACCTTTCTGATGGAACTGGCTTTATTTAGATGACTCTGGTGCAATGCTTTGAAAGGGTGTTGCAGAGTGTTATGAGATATGATATGAAGTTGAGTTGAAGCAGTGTGAGTATATATAGATAGATATACACATGTAAGTCATGTAGAGGACTCGCTTGGTTGTTACCAGAGGTGGAGCTGTGAGAGCCTTGTGCTCCACCCTGAAAACACGTACACAATCTTCTGCCAGGTCAAGTTTTGAAGACCCCGAAGCCCAGCAATCCTCTGGAATGAAAATACAGCATCCAGCTTCCCGAGCCCTAACTGCCAGCCAAGAGGCACACTTACAGTCACCTGACAAGTCAAAGCAGAAAGACCTAGAGCCTATGACCCTAGGGACAACTCCAGAGGCTATTGAAATAGTAAGTAATTTATGATAAGGGTTTGGGAATCATTTTCCCCCAGAAATTTCTCATGTCTTATAAGAGGTAGCAAAGGTGGATCTTGAAAGCAGAGTGAAACTCAGCATGATACTTATTTTGGTAGCAGAATGTGGTAGGACTCATATGAGTCCAGCTGATGGAACTGGAGGAATTCAAAAGAACTTTCTGAATTCTTACTGTAGATCAACATGTTCTTGTGATAACTGATTCCAGGTTGATACTTTGAAGTGTTGGGGTTCTTTCTTACACAGGCCTTTCTACACTGTGCTGTAACCCAATATTGGAAGAAATATTTTATGTATATAAAATAAGGGGGTTGATTGATATAAACATAGAGACGTGATTGTTGCATGTACTGTGAAACTGCAAGATTTTGTTGATAAAGGACAGGTACCCTTTCACATTTTCCTATAAACTGTTAACTGTATTGTTGTCATCCAGTAATGTAAAATCAACATTTTGATCATCAGAACTCATTCCAGTTTCCAGTTAAATCACTTTTTTTCAGTGGTTGGATTCACTTTTCTCTGGGTTGGATTGGAATTAGTGGCGAGCTCTTCCTTGCTTCCTGTGCTGTGTACAGACTTCAGAGCATTGGTTCTCAAATCCAGGAAGGTTCCCTCCAGGCTTCCACTTTTCCGGGCAAACTTGTTTTACAAATGCCTGCAGCACTACTCGTGCCAAGCTACATGACAATATATTAACTGGGGAGTCAAAACAAGAAGAAGCTGACTTAAATACTGTGCTTAATTTGAGTTTTTTAATTTTTTCACAAAGATCATATCATGGAGGCAAGTTTGATTGGTCAGTGCACAATAAATTGAAGCAGCTGCAGTAACAAACACCAGAACCTAAGGCTCAGTGCCCAGATGAGTGTGTTGACTCAGTACATGGAGTCACAGAGTCATTTAGGTTGGAAAAAACCTTTAACATCATCAAGTCTATTAACCCAGCACTGCCAAGCCCACCACTAAACCATGTCATTAAATTATACATCCACACACCTGTTAAATGTCTCTGGGATGGTGACCTCACCTCTTCCCTGGGCAGCCTGTTCCTATGCTTGATAACCTTTTGAACTCTGTTGTACTTTCTTTCTTATTTGCTGCTTATTGAAAACTCTTTCCTCTTAAGACAGTATTATTAAGCTGCAGAATCCTGTTCCTCCTCTATTCCTCTTTTCTCATTACATTTTTTGCTAAATGACACATTTTGAACTGGAGAAGTGCAGATAATCACAATGCAAATTCTAGACTTAAAAGCCAGGAGAAAAAATTCAACATTCTCAGTTCCACTCCGTAGAAAAGTACCTTGCATAGGCGCTGCTAAAACTATTTTCCAGAGCTTGCTTGCAATAGACAAAGATGGGTGCAAAAGACATTTGAATTCCCTTTATCACAGCTCCTGGCTCCATGTGGGTGTGCTGTACTGTGTCTTTCAGCTGGCTAGTCCTTGGCCTTGCTCTGAGCCTCCCTCTGTTAGACTAACTCTATTCTGTTTCCTTTCTTCCACTTAACTTTTTCAAGCAACAACATAAATTCTTTCCAACTCCCTACAGGGCTTTAATAGCAGTGTTACCTTTTGACTTGGTTCCCATTTTAAATGTTGCTGCAACAATAGCAGCAAGAATAGCTTATTTTTAATGGAAACTGTATTTATGTGTACAATGCTGGTTTTCCTATAGTTCATGGCTGAAGAGTGTAAATGAAATTTTCTAATTTTCTACGTATTATGTAAAATGATTCAGAGCCTTGTTTATCCTTTTTTTTCACCAAAACAGATACAACCGAAAGAACAAGAGTTCAAAGTCAATGAGTTCCTCTTGCAGGAATTGCCAGCAGCACAGCTGTGTACTTAGCTTTATAGAAAGCACTTTCAATGAAATAAGATAAAGAGGTCCATCATAAACCAGATTCTCAAAAAGGCCTGGACACAATGCCCATGAGATATAACATCTTATGAGAGAGAAGTATGCTTGCCTTCAGTACAAAATAAACATTTGATCACAATCATGACTGTAGCATATCTGAAACACCTCTGAAAAACAAAGAAAAGCAATTGCTATCTGGAAGTTAGTTTACCCATGGTGGACTTGGGAAAACACATGTAAGGAATTTAAATCTTAAACAGATTACTGAATCCATGTTCTTCTTTAGTTCGCCATTTATAAAATGGGGATAACATTTGCTGGTCTAGCAGGAGTGCCACTATTCTATATTGATAAAATAATGAAGGATAAATATTCTAGGTAAAATTTAGTTGTACAACCATAATTCTGCCTTTATACAGTGTGACAAGGTATTTTAAGCTTGAAAAGTGATCCAGTGTGAACCTCATGAGGTTCAACAAGGCCAGCTGCAAGGACCTGCACCTCTTTTGGGACAACCCCTGCTATCAATACAGGCTATTGGCTGAAGAGAATGAGAACAGCCTGTGGTGATAAAGTAATGATTTTAAACTAAAAGTGGGTAGGTTCAAGGTAGACATAAGGAAGAAATTTTTTATCCTGAGAGTGGTGAAACACTGGAACAGGTTACCCAGAAAGGTGGTAGATGCCCCATCCCTGGAAACATTCAAGGTCAGGATGGACTGGTCTCTGAGCAACCTGATCTAGTTGAAGATGGCCATGTTCATGCAGGGGGATTTGTCTAGAGAGCCTTTGGAGGTCTCTTCCAACCTAATCTATTATTCTACCATTTAGCATTTGTTCACAACTTTTTGTAAGAAATTGCTATAAGCACTCTTTTATTCTTTTTTTTTTTTTTTTTTTTTTTTTTTAAATTATTATTGCATCTGGTTTCTCAAGTTGAACTTGAAACTCAACCAAAACCATGACTGTTTTTTATGCCTTATATAGGTATGGTCTTATGGAAATGTTAGATACAGATTATCAGGCAGGAAAACCCACTCAGCCTAATGTAATACAAGCATTTGAATGCTGTCTCTGCAGGAGATCCAGAGCTCTTAGTTTTCTAGCTCTCTCCATCTTCACAAAAAAAATCTAGTTTAATTTGCTAAAGGCAGTTCAGGAAACTGTGTGGAAATGTCTGGCATTTCCACTCTCTTGGGAAAAAATATAGTTAACACTGCTGAGAGCCAATGTAATAGTATGGCATGTGCCAATTGCTCACCAGAGATGAGAGACCATTCTACACACGCATAGGGACTGAACTCAGACTGTAAAAGGAGGATCTAGCCATCGGCTGTCCTGGTGAAAGCACTCCCCCCTTTTATGGTGAGGGAGATGCAGGGTTTCAAACCTATCTTTGAGCAATGTGTATTATTTGTTAGAACCTTGCTGGGTTTATTAAAGTCACCTCCCCAGGGCAAGCCTCTCATACCTAGCTGTTGCCAGGTCTTTTGTTCTCTCCCTTACTATAGTACACCTGACTGCACAGCAGGAAGGAGGAAGATATCTTTACTCAGGGCACTCCATGCTGCTTGGGGCACTCCTTTGGGATGGGGATAGAAAGGGTCACTTCCTCGGGCTGGTAAGAATTGAAGAAGACCTAGATGCCTCGGTGCACATACAAGAGCTGAGCAAAGCTGTCACTTCATCAGATGAAGATAATTGTAGTCTTGACTCTTCTGTCTCTTTGGACATCTCCAGGGAACTTAGGCAGAACAGAAACAGCTGTCTGTCTAACCAGGATTGCATTAGAGCTTTCACCTTCACAGAGCGGACAATTCAGAAACAGTCAAGGGTGACTGAGGATACATGAACTGAGGTTGCTGAGGTTACAGGGAGCTTTAAGCAAAGTAGAGAAGTACCTAAAAAGCAGAGACCTATATAGTTAGGCAAAGTGAGATTTCTATCTTACAACACTCTGGGTTGAGTCCTAATTTGGGAGGATGATTCTGAATTGTTTTGTAAAGTAATGATGAATTTGGCATGTTATTTATTACATATATATAACTCTGTTCACTAACATGACAACTAATTTGACTGCTCACTTTCTTACTTTATGCAACAAGTGAAATAATAACAGTAATAATAATAATACAATATTTGAGGGTATACTGTTAGCCAAAATCTGCTCTCATATATACTGGCACTACTGAATCAGCTGAAAGTGCAGATGGGAATTGGGCCCAGCTCATATAAAACTTGGACATAATCTCTAGTTTGAGACTGTATGAGGTTTTGTGTTTTGGTTTGGTTTGGGCTTTTTTTCCCCTCTTCTCTCTATTTTTATTTTTTTTTTTTTTTTTTAATGTGCCAACACTAACAAATTCCCAAATGTTTAAAACTTAATCATCGGTAGTTGAGTAGAAGACTGAAGGACAATTGTAGCAGAGCTGTTTATCTTCTTGGATAGGATTCATTTCCTCAGCCCTTATTTGACACAAAAACAGATGTACCTCTGTCATTCCTTTGACCTCTGTGGCAAGATGAACAGCTAGGCTGATACATTTATTGATCAGAGAAAGAAGCACTCCATGGGAAATAAGCTATAGATGCCTCGCTGTGAAATTGAAGATTTAACATCTGTCCCATGCAGATGGTAATTAATCTTGAATCTGTAATGCCTACAATTGGTCAGTTGACAACATTACTTTCTTAATCTGGGAACATGGATAAACAAATGTATTGGATTGCTCTGTGGGTGACACTTTATGAATGTGTTATAATTGCATATGCAGCCCATAAATCAAATAGATTTCTCATCTCCATTGCTAATTGTGTTTATTATTGGAAATGCTTCTCATGTTTCCTTGTATTCACTAACTGGTTGATTTCCCACTGCTGCAAACCCACAGCCATGTAGGAATCGAAATCTTTACTGTTGCAAATATTTTAGAAAATATTAAACATTCTCTCAGTTCTGATTATCTGGTAGCCAGGTGCATGTGCATAAAGACAGGTTGACTATCAATTTTTATTTGATTTTATTTTACAGAATCTTCCATTATGAAATAAATTTTATTGTTTGGATAATATATGGGCTGTGAGATGTTACCAGTTGTTTTTGCATTCATTTCTACCCTGATAGAATTTACTCTGCACCTTTACACTGCTACTTTGCTTTCCGAAACTGAATTCCTTCTCCATGTCTTCCTCCAAGGATTTATTCAGTGCCTATCTGCAGATATATCTACATTCTTGGCAGGATCCTTACACTGCCAAGTCTTAATCTCTCAATTATTCTCATGCATGTAGTTTACTGTAAGTAGAACAATAATAGTGTACAAATGTTGAAATTGACGAAATTAAAATGGTAGTCTACATCAAAAAAAGTTCTTCCAAAATCAAGGATGTTTGTAGTAACTGAACCTGTGTCCCCAAAAATTACCCATAAGAGGGAAATTTTGAATACATTGCCTGAACCCTGTGACTGTGTGGTTTTGAATTACTGGCTGGGCTTAAACAACGACATAGTCTTAGAGGTTACAAGACATAAATATGTGATATGAATTACATGCTAGTTTAAGCATATAATAATTTATGTGTGCATATAGAATGCAAACAATGGCAAATTGGTGATTCCTTCTCTTATGTATGTCACTAGCCTGGGGGAACTGCATAATCTGTGCCAAGTAGATGCTTAGAGTCATGATAGCACATAATAGCATTTGAATTAAATCACAACCTTCATTCTCTAGTGTAGGCTGCTGGACATTGGGGTGTAAGGGGAAGAAGGAAAAAGGAACTTTTCTTTTTTGAGTTGTGTAGGCAGGGGGTGTTTTCGCACCTTTTTCTCCTCTGTACTGGCACTGGGAGGGTTTTACCTTGTATTACTGCCTGCACCAAAAGCAGCCTCAAAACACAGTCCAACAACAATAATTAATTTCATCTTGGCTTCTGAACAGACACAAGCAGGTGTCTGAAGCTTTTGATTTTTAGTCCTAAGTTAAAACCCTTTGAAGTCAATGGAAAGACTGCCATTTACTTTAATGGGCTCTGAATCAAGCTTTTACAGAATCACAGAATCACAGAATCCCAAGGGTTGGAAGGGACCTCAAAAGATCATCTAGTCCAACCCCCCTGCA
>JAVHNF010081515.1:29597-42339 GCA_034783455.1 Micropsitta finschii | reverse complement strand
TGAAGGTACTGAGTTTAAAAGGCCTGAGAACTGAGGCTGTCAGGCTAACTCTCTGTAGTTGTTTCAACCTGCCTGCACTTTGTTTTCACCTGGCCTAGTTTCAAGATTAGGTTTTATTCCTGACACGTGGCTATTTCTTTTATTTTTTTTTTCCTTTTGTTATATTTGTATGGCACTATTACAGCTTTATACAGTTCTAAGTAAGAAATAGTTACTGTGTGTAGGATGAGATACCTAAGACTAATGAAATGATGCAGCATCGGTAAATGCTGCCTTCATATGACAGGAGAGGCTTTAAGAAGTGGGAACATAGGAAGCTATGCAGAGAAGTATAGATATGGGATGATACGAAATGGAGCATAGGCTCACCAATGCTCAGATAAAGAAATGTTTTCTCTGAAGCTGGACAAATCTGATTTTGGGGGGTTAAAAGAGAACAGTGAAATAGTATTTAATATATTTGAAAGGCACCCTATGTAGTACATTAGTTGTAACATGGAGCTGCAGACCAATGAAGAAACAGAAGAAGTGTAAAAGTATTTAAAAGTGGTTTAATGAACATAAAAATGACTCAAAGTGAAAACAAAAAAGGATTCTATGATTATACTGTTGAGATTTCAGTTCATTTGTACTAATAATAAGTTCTTGGCTTCATAAACAAAGATGTATGTCATTTTTACCCATAAACAAGGCTGTACAAAAAATTGCACAATAGGTACCCTAAGTATCTGTAGGTCTCAGGCCCTTGCAGCAGACCATTTCCCTGTATGCACTTCCTCGGAAGTATCAGCATTAGTACTACAGAAGTAGCACTTCAGACTGTGTACTGTCATCAACCAAGTTAAAAAACAACATTCCTCCCACCCCTGGTGGGAATGTGTTCATAAATGAGAGGACACTCACAGACTACCGAGGTCTTTAAATTTAGGAGGCTTTGCTATCTGAGGACTGCTAGGAATTTATACTGCAGCATACTTCCCTTTAAAGTACACCAAATAAACATGCCTTACACAATGCACTTTAAGAAAATAACTATGAGAAACTTTGGCAAGTAAGGAAAGTCAATTGTAAGTGACTTTGACTCTCTGCTCCCTAGGCAACACTGGTATTTGCCTTGGGGAACACCCTTATATCCAAATGGAGCTATTAGAAGTTGCTGAACTTCAAATTTCCATTGAAACTGGAAATATTTGAAGATATTCCTGTATTTTCTTTTCCTGCATCTATTAAAGAATTTGGTGTTATTTCTCTATCTCCCTCTCTGGCTGAAACAGAGTCAGCATATTTCAGGCTGCAAAACCTATTCTCACCTCCTTCAATCATCAGCTTGCTATGGCCTATCGCAGATTTCCCTATCAGTCCCCATGACTGATTAATGAGAAGGAGCAGATGTCCAAGTCTGTATCTATCATGGTAGACAGATCTCTCTGTTATTTACCTGTGTGACAAGTGTGGCCCTTCCTCATGCTGGAGAGCTCAACACTAGAAGGGAGAGCCATATTGACTGAGCCGTCTGCCTACATCTGCTTACTGAAAGTGCACATCCATTGCTGCAGCTGCAAGGAAGGAACTAATTATAGGCTGGTGCTAGTGCCTGGAACAGTACAGAAAAACTGTCACTGTGATAAAGAATGATGGGCTCTTCTGGAAAGAAGTTCGAGTTTCCTTTTTTCTTCAGAAATACTATATATCTTTGGTAGATATTTACATGTGTTCCAATCTAAATTGAGCAGGAAGTTCCTTGTATTTGTACATATTTTCCACAGGCCTTTGAACATTCCAAAACTGAAAATTTACTGTAAATTTGCGAGAGTAGATATGGAGAAAAAGCAGCAGTAGCAACCATTTACAGCTTGGAGAGAGGAAAGCAAAATGAAGAAAATTATATGGTGAAAACAGAAGTGTTGGATTATGCTTCCGCAAGTTCTAATCATTTGCTTGCAATGACTGTTGGCAGAAATTAGTTTTTGCCCTTTGCTTTTCTGACTATTTAGGGTCAACAGAGCTCAGAAGATACTGAAGACAAGGTATTCATCTAGTTCTAATTGGCGTAAGTGCTCTGTTTCAACAATGTCTAGAAAATGCTTAACAATAAAAATATCTGGAGAGCTTGTTTTTAAGATTTTGTTGTTATCAAACAAATAAAGACAACTCCTGCTAGGATAAAAACAAGTGAGTCAAGTAACGGCTGCACTCAAATAAGATAAGCACTCCTGTGTAAAGCCTTATTTAATCCAAATATATTTTTTCTTAAAAATACTTGTTGTGATTTATTTTAAACGAGTTTTTAGTCACATGTTCTCAGACAAAGTGCATCTGTAGAGCCAAAACATTCAAGGACTGGTCTCCAGTTTCCTCTGAGTCTCATCTAGACTGATTAATGACCAAAACTTAAGAGCCTGCAGATGCGGAGATTTGAACTAGGATCTGCCAGTACCTTTTATACTTAAAGTCATAAACCTTTGTACTGAACAAATATATAATTTTATACCTGTCATCAGAACTGTAATTGTCTTCTGGTGAATTCTAGTCTGAAGCTTGTGGTAAAGCTGTTGGTAAGGAATGTTTACACCTAGGCTACCAAATATGTATTTAATTTTAACAAGTGAATGCTAGCTCAATCTATTTTTGCAATCTGTTTTTGTTTTTTTTTTTTTTTTTTTTAATAGATTAAAAAATTTTAGCAACTGTGCTGATTTGAGCTGTAACAGTTATTTTTGTACTTCCTAGTAGCTTGTGAAGTGCTGTGTTTTGGCTTTAGTCTGAGAATGATGCTGATAATACATTGATGTTTTAGTTGTTGCTAAGTAGCACTTATCCTGATTAAGGACTTCTCAGTCTCATGCTCTGCCAGTGAAAAGGGACACAAAAAGCCTGGAGGAAGCAGAAACAGGACACCTGGCCCAAACTAGCCAAAGGGGTATTCCATACCACAGCATGCCGTGCCCAGTATAGAAACTGGGGGGAGTTACCTGGAAGGGATCAATTGCCGCTTGGGTTGGGCTGGGTATCAATGGGCACTGAACAATTGTATTGTGCATCACTGCTGCTTATTAGTTTTGTTTGCTTTGTTTGTTTCCTTTCCCTTTTTAGTTTTATATTATCTCCCCTTGTTATTTCCCTTATCATTATTATTAGTAGTAGTAATAGTAGTTTTATACTGTACTTTAGTTTTTTGGACTTCTTATCTCAGTCTGTGGAGTTTACATTCCTTTGACTTTTTTCTCCATCCCAGCTGGGGATGGGGGGAAGATTATGAGATTGAATGAATGGCTGCATGGTGCTGAGCTACTGACTGGATCTAAATCATGACAGCAGGCTTCTTAGTTATGTGCACAAAACTGATAAACCTGTATGATGATTTGAGATACTTATACTTGGGTTCAGACTGTAGTGGATTGGCTGAACTCACTGCCAAATTGGTAGCACAATAGTCTTCTGGCTACAGCAGCATAACCAGCATGCCCACCCTTAACTGTCAAATCATTAAAGATGTTTAAGACCATCTTAGACTGATGTAAAAGTAACTATCCTGGATTGTCCAGCACTACAGATCTTGCCTTAGGACTGAAAGGGTGAATAGACAAGCTCTTATTATGCTCTCCGACCTTATGATATCCTTAGGCTAGTTAACAGTGTCTCATTAGATTCTTTATTTTGCTAATAACTATAATAACTATAAGTAATTGTTATAGCATAATCCAGTGGTGAAGATGTAGCTTGCTGTGCAACCTGAGAAGAAACAGTCCAGCATTTGGAAAAACAGCTTAAAGTTTACTAATTAATAGTTTCTCAATTCTGACACACTGGGTAATCTGTTGTGTTACAGAAAAAAATGCTTCCAACTGTACGAATCTTTCTGATAGTGAAAAGGATGCTGATTTGTTTACTTGTTTTTTCTAAATCAGGAAATGCAGAAGACTATTTTGCCCTCATCTGTGTTTTAATATATTTAAGGAGGAGTTTCAGTTAACCAGAGGAACTGGATGAGGCAGACATAGCTTTGTTTGCTGTTACACCCTTGACCCAAAATATAGGACATGTCAACTTGTGCAAAAGCCTGTGTTGTGAGGTATTGTAAATTTGATCCAGAAAGTCTCTTTTGCTCTGTTGGGCATACTTTCCCCATTACTTCCCAGTGCTAAGACACCCTACGTTTTATACTACATGTTTTATACTACATATTGTGCATCTGTGGTATCATGAAGACAGCAGAGCACTGCTATAGGATTTTTAAAAGAAGACTTAGTGATGTTAGAGTCAAGAAGTTCCCTGGCCATATCAGGAACAGTGAGATGACCTGAGCAGCAGAACTGCCTCTTGTCAGAAAAAGAAAAGCACTGATCCAGCTCTATTGCAGGAATATAGGGCATGTGAAATATTTAATGCAACAGATTATGAGAACACCTATGATACATATGTTGTTGATGAGGCCTGAAAGCAGTAACTGAGTTTTTAGTGACCTTTCTCAGCAAATTGATTTGCAGCTCATTTAGTCAGACATCTAATATCTAATTCATTTGGCTTTCAGTCACTTTTTAATGAGTCTACTCTTCTTTAGAAGTTACAGTGTAATTTAGACTTAGCTGATAGGCACAATGATATTACCTTAGTTTGGAAACATTATAAAGTAGATGGCCAGTCATCATTAATTCATGTGGTTTTCACTATAACATTAATCATGATAAATTAATTCACTTTACGGTTATGTGTAATATGTAACTTAATTTACAAGAGTTGCTCAGTAATTTTGCAATTAAAATGACATTAAATGACATTATCTTAAAATGTTACCTAGTATTTAATCTCTACTTTTTTAAACTTTAGTATAATATTTTTTTGCATAAATATAGAGATCAGCAAAATTCTTATTTTAAAATGCCATATAAGTAGAAGCACTTGTGCTAGGAAATGCTAATCAGGTTCTAAGAGCAGCAGCCAGGGAGACACTTTCACAAAGACAACTTAGTAGTCATGCAAGTATAAAAACATTTAAGAAAACTATTCCACTGATAATGCTCATCTGATGCACCATTAGCATATGTTTTCCATCATACAGTCCTGCTCTTCTGGGGTGCAGAAGGAAGGTGGGAACAACATACAACTGAAGATGTTACAAAACATTTATTGCAAAATATTTAGTTAATATTAAGTTAAATATGAAGCTTTTGATTAATTCTATGTGTGTTAAAGTCCTCTCTGTATTCATTTTTACCAACCTACCATTTCATCTTAACAAAAATAAATTGCTAACACAACTTAAAACATGATCTAAATGAATATCCTATATGCTAACAGAGTCTGGGTGGGACATTTTTATTATTTGCTTTTACACATTATTGTTCATAGGTCTTACCTCCAGCAACCTAAGTTTACAATAGAAGTAATGGAATAAGAACCAAGAGAATTGTGGAAGTAATATGTATACACAGACAATTCACATACTAATACTTATGCACTATATACCTGTGTAATTTGGTTAACTTCACATTTAGATATGACATCTTAAGGAACACAGAAGAGTAACATGATATGAAGGAATTTTAGCCCAACTGATTTCATCACAAAGAAAAGATAGGGGGTTTGGGTTTTGTAAGCAATGTTGCACTCTGCATCTAACAACAAAGAAAACATGGAAAGTAACTTCTTCACTGATGAAATAAGTGACAAGACTGAGATAGCCAATAAGACCGGTATTGCCTAATTTCCTGGTGACAGCTATTGCTATTAGTACCCCAACAGAACTTATTTTCTTTCCCTCAGGGATGCAGTTTCTTTCTGTAAACCACGTAATAAGATGGACCCATACATGCCTATACATAAATGACAGAAAGAAATGCTGTTCCTTCTCACCTGCCAAAGGAATATTAACGTGCCTTTAGCCTACATTACTCTCAGCAGAGAACTTAGTTCTCTGCCTCATAAAAAAATAAATTCCTCCATATACAAAAAACTCTTAAACATCTGGTTTGTAAGCAAATGCTACTTAAAATTAGCAATTCACTTTAAATTGTGATTGTGTATAGTTCTATGCTGATGGTATTATCACTGCTTATGAATTTTGAGTAGGTTATTATCAAAAACTATATACTGGATGAACAACTTGGGTTGAGAAAAGAAGACAGAACAGTCCCCCTTGGATTGTTCCCTATGGAAAGAGATAAAGTCCCTGTTTGAAAAGCAGGTAAGAAGATGGTCTCACCAAAGTCATATGCATGACTAAGTATTAAGTAGAAAAATATTTCTACCCTAAGCCTTTATAATCTATTTTTTTAGAGAGCTAAAAGAACACAGTATCATCCAAATACAAGGCATGAGTATTTAAAAATCCCTCTGGACTCAGGTGAATTTTCCATCCTTTTCCAGGAAAATTGTAAATAGAAATTCCAGTGGTCTTGAGGAGTTACTGTAACTTTCTATATAGACTTTTTTCACTTTCTATGATTATGGTAAAATACCCCATTTGCAAGATTTTCTCTTGTCCTGCTACTGCAGTTTGTTATTATAAATCAGTAAAGGATGGTGAGTTTTTTTCCAAGAGTGTCCCTTAGTGTAAAAACAACTGCTCATGGGTCCCAGTATCAGTATGCAAATCAGCCTGGAGACATGAAATCCCCAAATACATAGATACCATCTTGATATAATAGTTCTTCACCAGGTCCTATTGAATTCAACAGAAAAACTAATGATGCATATCTCGTACTATTTATTTTATTATCTAACTCATTTAAACTCATTTCACTCACTCATAAAGAATGAGTAAGGTGTAGAATATAGCACTGGAGGTAGCCAAAGAGAAGTCATTAGGTGCGCTTGAACCAGACAAAGTTTCTGCAGCAGAGCATTTGGTTTCATTACCTTAAATTTCTGAATGGAGTCTCTCCCACCTTGCATAATGATAAGAAAATAACAATATGACAAGAGGGCATTGCAAACAAAAGCATAACGTGATCGAACGTCTGGAAGTTGACAGTGCAAAAGACTCAGGCTTAAGAAACACATTTTATTTGTAGAGAACATTGTAGAACTTATTGTTTTAATGGCTAAGTGTCTGACCTCATTTTCTTTTTAATTGAAGATATATGTTTATTAAAAAAATATGTGCTCTGTGGCTGATCAGAGCTGTCAGGCTTTATGGCAGGAATTTTTTCTAGGAACTCTTATAGACTGTATTATTTAAAGATCTGCCTAAGTTATTGTAGTGGACCCTTTCCTCTTTAAAATATGTGGAAAGTAGAATTTATTTCTTCACTGTTAAAATATTCTCAATCTGGTTCTGTAATTTGTTGCCCAGAGATATTCTAATCCTGAACAAATATTTTCTTTAACATCCAGATTTCTATACTTGCTAATTAACGTAGCAGATACATATTTGTGGTTTTTGGGGGTTGTTTTTTTTGGTTTGTTTTTTTTTTTTTTCTTGTTTCAGAGATTAGGCATCTTTAAACATGGAAGTTCTGGCATATCATGTCAAGGGAACAGTGAGGGTGCATCTTTCACTCTTTCAGAACTCTATCATAAGTAAGAGAAGTTAAAGGCATTTTGATCTCAAGAACAAATAGATAAAGTTAAAATAGTAGTGTAGTTTACTAGAACTGCAGTAAAATATAATTCCATTTTGCATTCTTTATCTTTTTGTGATACTCTAAATTCTCAAGAAGCTGATTAATCTATTGCAAGAAATGCAAGTTCAAAATAGGATAGTATTTTAATCATCCTTGATTTAAATGCTTAATTGAAATATAAAACAAACACACATGCATAAAAAGGCAAAACAAACCAAAACCAGCTCTTAACCTTCTGATGAATTATATTGAAATGTCATGGTAGAAAAGATAACCAAGTACTCTACTTTTCTGTTATATTTGAGGTTGTGATGGTGTTTCTTTTTGTTTTGTATTTCATTGACTGGAAAAAACCTTGTAATTTTAATACTGAAAAAAAAAAAAAAAGCTTGCATTTCAAAATCCATAATGGGAATCAGATAGTTTCTCTAAGGAAAAGGAGTCATTCTAAAGACAGAGAAGATAGCAGTCTTGTAATTAGGTCATTCACTTGAAAACCGAGATGGCCAGATTCAGGTCTCTTTTGTATAATCCTGATCGGGGACTTCAATCCAGATCAGTGTCCTAAATAGAAAACTCTGTTGCTTTGCATCATAACTCTTTCTTCCCCAAAATGAGCATGGTTCCTACTTCAGAGAGAATGGGGGGTGATGGTAGCAGAGGATATGTCTGGATCCAATATGACCTCTATGTGGAACGTTTCATTGCAGAAAAGCCTCAGCTTTAATGACAGCATTTTATAATTTAAAATCTCACAAAAAACATTTTCATGTTAACTTCTATTCTCAGCGGAAGCTTTCTGCAGTGCCTTCTGGGTCAATGATTGTGTGGAGGTATAACCTAAAAAAATAGCGTGATATTAGAACTATTACAGATTTTACTATAAAGCACATTAGGTCCATGTATACTACCTTTTGTTCAAGCAAGGTTGTTGCACAAGTGAAAACCACTTCTGTGTAAACATGTGGCAATGCAAAAAATATATATTCTGTAAACCCATGTTTGAAAAGCTGTATTAAATAGTAGTACTCTAGACAAACACAGTTTTACCTGTAAAGTTCTCCTTGTTCAACCCCATAAACATGCAAACAAGTTGTCTGCTAAAATGTTTGAAAATTTTCAAATCAACTGCTACAGTAAAACGAGCCTCTAAGTAGCTTGACTGGCACCCTTTTTTCTGCTTCCCAGGAAAAAGCTGTTTAGCACCTTTTAAATATGAGCCCTGCAGAGTTACAGCTTTTAGGACAGAAGAAATACATTAAGCAGTAGTCATTTTTTAGGCCAAATGAGATATAAAGGTCACAAAGAATGAAAAAATTCTAAAGCTGCTTCTATCTAAATAAAGATCTGAATCGAGTACAGCCAAATGACACAGCTGGCAGTGCAGGTGCATTAAGGTATCTCACCATGAATCACCTTGGAAAATATTCATTTTGACTCTTATGGATGGCCTAATTAGACTTGTTTTGGACTAATCACATCCGAATAACTCTTAAAAGTTAAATTTCTCTATTTAACTGCAATTGCATCCTACAAGATTAACTCAACCTGATAATGGCATCATTTCACACTAGAGGAAATCAAGGCTGTGCAGAGCAGCTTGGCTCCTGGCTCCAGACATTGCTCAGGGAAGTTTCAAGGATATATATATTTTGGTTTTTAGTGTGACTGTCCTTACTGCTAGCTTAAAGAGGTAGATTTTGTAACTATTACAAAGCAGAAAAACCACAAAGGTGTGCAAAAGAGATTATAGCTCCTGTGTGGTTTTAAACACTTCTTGTTTCTTTTGTTTGTCTGCTAAAGTAATGCAATGCCCGAAAGTGTTTGGCATAATCAGGTTCATTCTTGAACTTCCTGAAATCGAATGTGATTTTGCCAGGGAGATTGACTTTATAATGCTAAAACATATTCACAGATTCTGCAGACATAAAAGGAAGGTTGATCATTATGTGAATGACTAATCCAGAGATGCCTTCTATTACTAAAATCTTTTTAAGCAACCACATGTACTGAAATGTAGAAAATAAACACCAGCTCTGGCTATAGTTTAAAAGAGAAAATTCATTTTCTAGAGCAAGTAGTAGATTTTGTAGGGAATTTTTTCCTAGTAGAAATTATTCGGAAGTCAAATAATGGTACAAATTCCTTTGCTCTGATCCCTGTAGTTGGTGTTTCAAACAAGAACTTAACTTCTATTAAATTTCAAAGGAAACTCTGGACTATTCTTTAACCAGAGGCAATGGCTGAGATGTTCAAAATATTCTGAAAGAATATTTAATTTTCTACATTATTTGCCACTATTAGAAGAACAGATAATGACTATGTTACTTGTATTATGGCATAGAGAGATAACTAATAGGACTCTAAATATCACTGACACTCTTAAACAGGTTATCAAAAAAATTCAAGCACCACAAAAACCAGTTTGCAGCCTACCCTACACATTTTTTTTATGATTCAGGAAAATAAAAAGCCTTACTTACTGATAAGAATGGAATAAATTGCACTTATTTAATATACAGTAGATTTTTAAACATAATTGCACGTAAATAATAAATAGCAACAATAAACCAGAATTGTAGCACCTGGCACAAAAGCAATTATTTTGAAGGTATTCTAGATCGGGGGAGTTAAGCTACATGATGCCAAAAAAATAGTACGATCCTCTAATTCCACGGGATGCTCTCACCAAGAAGTGATATTTACATTCTTTTCTGTCAGAGAAACACTGCCATGCAGACCCCCTCTCCAACTAGGCTCCTCAGCCAATCTTTGAAACACCAGCCTCTTAAACATGTGAACATCTCTTGAACAAATCATTATGTTGGTTCAGTAAACACTGTGAGACTGAACTGAAATCAGACTGCCATTGTCTCAAAGATTGGTATGAGAAGCTGAGATGCAATTCTACCCTGACAAACATTTACAGGAGGATCCAGCTACTTAAAAAAATAAAATGGTCCTAAAGAAGGCCCTGATGAGTACAAAGGTTCCTTGTGAAGATAGTGCAGAGAGAGCAGAGTCACACTGTGATGTGCTCTTCGTGAACTCTGCACCAGCTAGAACATTTATTTTTGCATGGTGATTTCATCCCTAGGTGCAGCATGTAATCATGCCTGCAGGTCAGAGAGGTGTACATCGCTGTGGACAAGTTTAAATCTAATGTGACAAGGTAGAGCACCCTTCCAAGCACAGTGGGAAATAAGTGCTTTTTGGATCTCTGCCTATTTCAGTGTCCAAAAGCAACAGTAACGCTCAAAGCAGAAGTTCAGTAAAATAGAGAGCCTGCCAACTGTCTCTACCATCTAAAAGCAGATGTGTTCAGTGGAGAATGAAATCTCAAGGTTATGAATTTTTAACTCTTTCCTTTTTGCCCACATCAACCTTCTGTTCACTGTTAAAAAGGTTCATCCTCACCCACTTGCTGATCTCTCATAAGACCTTGAACTGAGAAATATTTAGAGAAATTTGAGAGCAACATTGAGTTCAGTAGCACCAGACATTGGCCATATATTTTTGGTGGTAATCTCCTTCAGCTGTATCACTGGACTTTATAAGGAATAGAGAAGAAGGACAGGTCCAACTGTGAAAGCAGAGAGTTTTTGGAAGAAGTGATCAAGTTTTAATATGACAGAAAGTGAGTCTTAGCAGGCTTCTGAATTCTTAATATCTCTCAGAAAGCAAAGTATTCCTACACTGAAAGGGTTTAAGAGTTGTCTATCATCATTCAGCTTTACATCTGTTGTCCTGGATCTCCACAATTGCCTGAAACTCAGTAAGGAAGGGCATATAACAACACTATTGAGATGTAGTTAGTGTCTGCCAGCTGTTCAATTGGCTTTTCTAAAGCATACTGTTTCCAAATTATTTCTCCCTCATTTTCATCACAGATCTAATATTTGCAATTTCGTGCCCTGTTTTCAACAATAACCTCTGGTTCCTTTTGCAGCTATCTCCCAGTGATCCACGAAATCCTACAGCTTATTTGCAGACAGTTTTTCTTTTCTCTATTTCCCACTCCGGAAAGAAGCCAGGATTTGAGATCCCTGTGCTTTTGGCCCAGATGCATTCATGTATCTTTCTGAGCACTCCAGGCTTCCATTTTGCCCAGTTTCTCATTGCTCCACTCTTCTCCAAGCAGGACTGCCCATCCTCCCCAGCTCACACACCTCATGTCCCTGCTACCTGCACACTTCTCACCTCTTCACCACCTCCCAGACTGCCTGAGACCTTGCTTCCTTCCTGGCTTCCCTCCAGCTTCCCCAAGATACCACCATGGGAGGGAAAGGACCAGTTTTCAGGTATGATCAGCAAGCAGAACTCCACACTGTATCTGGTCTCTTATTGCTTTCCTTGGAACCCATATCTGGCTTCCCACGAAAAGTACTAGTCTCAAGGTAGCCTCCCGAAGTCAGCAAGGCTTCCTCTGCTTCTAACCTACAAGACAGATGGCAGGCCTCTTCAGCTAGAAACATTTTCTTTTTTTGTACTGTGTCTCAGTTGGCCAGTCATCTCTTTCAGCATCATGGATTGAATGTGATCCAGAAGCCACACACTGAACAAGACAGATTTAAATATTGTTTATAGGGAAAAATGTACTCTAGAGAACTCTCCCCCACTTAAGTGAAATAAGTTTCCTGGAGGGGAATCTAGGGGAAATATAAAAGTCAGTTTATATTGTTGCGATTTCAAGGATAGCTATGACTTAAGTTTATTTTTCCCTTTTGAAATAAGAATGACCACCACTGATGCTGGAGTAGACTACACTTGGAAGAAAAGGGGAAACAGATTCTTAATACAGCTCTTAATGAATCCTAACTATTAACAAACCCACGAAACCATGCTTGATGAATCAGAAAAAAAATAGTATTATTTTTATGAAAATGAAAATGCAAAAAGGCAATTTTCTGTGAAAGGTACAAATTTAGCAAAATCAGTTACAGAGCTGCATAATATTAATGGAGCTGAACACCTGAATTTTCATGTATACATTTCAGGTCTCTGTTTTTATGACAGTATGTAGAGTAAATAGAGTTAAAGAAGAGGCAGCGTATCAAGCTAATGCAGAAAAAGTCTGTTCTACTTCATCGCCATCAAATTGTCTTTTATATAGATTTTAATATATACTTTCACTGCATTTTAAAAATAACTCCATGACCTGCTCTGGCTGTGCAAAT
>JAVHNF010081515.1:10768-22296 GCA_034783455.1 Micropsitta finschii | reverse complement strand
GAAAGTCAAAAACACAGCACTGCACCAGCTACTAAGAAGGAGAAAAAAATGACTGCTACTGCTGAACCCAGGACACCTGGAAATGGAGGAATGTTATTAAAGAGGTCAAAATATGCTCTTGGAATGAGTGAATGTATAATGATGGGCAAAGTGATGATAATCAGCGTAAAGAAAAAAGAAGTTAGTCTTCAGAAGGATGGTAAGTATTACAAAAATCAAGAGTGCCAAGATGAAAAGCAAAGGAAAAAAGAGAAAATGTGATCTAATGTGAATATTTTGTCCAAGAATTAGATTTGCTGCATTAATACATGTTCTACTGTTTGTAGTAAAAAAAAAGAGCAGGATTTTGTGGTGAAACTGATATTGTTATTGTCCACTGTGTCAATATATTCCTCATAGAGACAGTGTCTTTTTCTTTCTTTCTTTTTTTTTTTTTTATTTTGAAGATATTCTTATGCACACTTTGTCTAGAATCAAAATAGTATTAGAATTAGCAGATTAGATTGAAATTGCCACCTCATTTTGCACACTAGAGCAAAGAAAATAATTATGACTACTTTGATTATTTACATCTAAAAGTTCTTAATTTTTTTCTGCCCTTTCTTCCTTGTCTGTCTGTGGATTTAAATATATTGAAACCAAAATTTTAGACTAGGAAACAAAGCAGCAGTAAGTGCCAATTAATAGAAAATAAAGACCTATGAAGTCAGGCTGTAAAAATTCACAACTGCTTTTCTACCTGCTGCAGTGCTAGTGTGAGTGTTGATTTTATCTTGCTTTAATCTGATTCTTTGCATTTAATTTTCTCTAATAATTTTGAGCAAAACCTGACCAAAAAAACCCTGAACCCTCAGAAAGCAAAAATCCTAGAAGAGCAACCACCCTCTTACCCCAAAATTAGGTTGTCTTCTTTTTTTGTCATTAAAAATCATAGAATCATGGAATAGTTAGGGTTGGAAAGGAACTTAAGATCATCAAGCTCCAACTCACACTAAACCATGTCACCCAAGACACCGTCCAACCTGGTCTTGAACACTGACAGGGATGGAGCATTCACAACTTCCTTTGGCAACCCATTACAGTGCCTCACCACCCTTACAGTAAAGAACTTCCTCCTTATATCTAAACTTCCTTTGTTTAAATTTTAACCCATTACCCCTTGTCCTGTCTCTACAGTCCCTGATGAATAGCCCATCCCCAGCATCCTTGTAGGCCCCCTTCAGGTACTGGAAGGCTGCTATGAAGTGTCCATGCAGCCTTCTCTTCTCCACGATGAACAGCCCTAACTTTCTCAGCCGGTCTTCCTATGGGAGGTGCTCCAGCTCCTGATCATCGTAGTAGCCCTCCTCTGGATTCGCTCCAACAGCTCCATGTTCTTTTTATGCTGAAGACACTGTACACAATACTCCAAGTGAGGTCCCATGAGAGCAAAATAGAGGGCAGGATCACCTCCAAAAGATTACTCCAAGGCTAACAAAAATAACTTGATACACTCAATAATTTGCCCAAGAAATAGATATGGTTTTATTTACACTCATCAAATTTCATTGCTCTAAGTCAAGACATAATTAGGTGCTTTCAAACTTTGACAGTCAGAACTGCTAAATCTGCAGCAAGGTCATTGAGCACCAAATGATTTTCAAAGCAATTTTCACACTCAATGTATCAGCTATGGTTGACTCCTTGTCACCCTAGAATGATAATTTGTTCATCACATGCACTAAAGTATAGTAGGTAATATAGTTAGCAATATATATACTAATATAATTAATATATTAATGTATTAAATTAATATACTAATATAATTAGTAATAATCAAATTTCTTCGGGGAGAGAGGCGCAGCAGTATAGAATCTGAGCACGTCACTTACCAAGTCTCCTTATTTTTGCCTGTGAATTTCACTTTGCCAGTAGGAAGTGCAAAAAAATAATTGAGCTATTAATAAAGTGTTAGTATTTTTTTCCACCAATTTACATGATTTACACAGTTTTGCTGATGAAGCTGTCTATCATTGAAAGAATTGTAGGATTAAGTGTGAAACCTGAGATAGACCTTTGATGAGAATGAAATAGATTTCCTCCAGATTTCCTTATGTGTGAAATAAAAGTATGCTTAAGACATAAAATCAAATCTAAGACAGAAAATATGCCTTCACTAGCATTTCTTATCTCAGATAAGTTAAACAGAAAAAGAACATCTGCATTTTAGGTTACCTTGCTATCAAGAAAGGAAAAAAAGGGGGAAGTGAGCCTAAAAGTTATTTATGTTAAAAAGCTGCCTCCATGATCTGAGACTGTGATCAGGTGAAGGATTTCTGTCTGCTACATCAGTATTCTGGTAGAAGGAATATTTGCTATACTTTCTCCTTCAAACAGTTGAATGACGTCTTGGGAGGGAAAAAATTTTGTGGGTTTAGCAATCATAATCCAAAAGACAAATAACAGGGCTGGGATTTGCTTGGATTCCACGGTACACTAAAACAGCATTACTATGTCCTGTCACCTATTCAGTGCTTCATTTCTGGCAAAAAAAAAAAAAGCGCCCCATAGTTCTAATTGCAGATTAGAAAGATAAATATTGGCAAGTCAGGTTTAGACTAAAAATCATCTGACCTGTGCCCTTTCTATATACCCTAGAGCCAACATGAATTTCTCAATATGCTTTTTGGAACAAGGTCAGCAGTTGAAATATTTTAACTAAAGAATGAGAAAACATGGCGATATGGCAGGCACACCATATAAAATCAGGTGACATGATATTAGCAGCACTGACTTCATCAGTATGTGATGAAATATTGAAGAAAGTATTGTGAAATGATCAAGAAGAAAATATCAGACTCAGTCCAGATGAGGTCCCATTTGAAGTGAAAGAAGCCAAATGCATGGAAAATAGAATCAAATTGAATTAATCTAGACCAAGCAAAAGAGTGAAGACATAGACAACGCAAGACCTCCTAGAACAAAATCAAAAATTACAGAGCATCCTAGAGATAATTCTTTTTATACAGTACATCCCACATGAGACACTGAGACAAATGTTATGAGAGAACCTATCATGACAGTGTTTTTATTGCTGCATGATGTTATGACAGTTCAGAATGAAACATAGAATAGATGTACAAATTTTAATGACCCCAGCAGTCGATAATCAAAGCAAGTATACTTAAGAAAAGGTATAGGATTTTGTCTGCCACAAAGGAAAACGATTTTTGTAACTTCTTATAGAGTTGTAACAGGGATAAAAGAGAGTTACATTCAAATCAAGAAGGAACCACTGGATATTGATGGCTAGTAAAAAAATAAATCTCATCAATATATGCATGGAGTAAAGGCTGAAGTACTGATATTGTTTGTAGATTTTGAAAAGCACTTACAGAATTACAAGAGATACATCAGACCCATGACAGGAAAATATATGTTGCAGTTTTGAGGGATTTAAAGTGTTGCATGTTATGAAACCCAAGGGTGAGATGATTAAAACTGGTAGCACTTTGTGCAGATGAGACCCTGTGCTATATACAAAGATGTCAAGTGGCAGAGAGGGACACAGAAAGATCCCACAGTAACATTTTGTCCATGATTTCAAAGATAAGCTGGCCATGCAGAAGACTAAGTGAATCCTAATATGCATCTGTATACAGCCTTGAAGTTTTTCTTACAATAAAATCTGCTGATGGCAAGAAACCAGATCATTATTTTTGGCATTATGATGGAGGAAATACTTAACATTTCCATGAACTGACATCAGGCTGTTAAGAGTATAAAACCTTGTTCCATGCATGAGTTCATCTCATAGCTAAACTAATTTCTTGGTATGCACTTGATACTTTTCTGCATCTGCAGGAAAGTCAGCTCTAAAATGTAGTTTCAGTTTTCATCCAATATTGAATACCCAATATATCAGGAGACTCCTATGAGCAATGATCAGTGGTTGTACCTAAGGTCCCCTACAGTGAGACTTGACACCAGTGTCTGCTGTTCGACAGGCTGCACTAGGACCACAAAAGCATGCTTGGTCAACAAAAAGGTGGAGATAGATTTAGACAGAGCCCATGTTCCTGCATCAAAGAATAGGCTGAAACAGGATTACACTGGTTCCCAAATATAGGAACAGACTGAAAAAGAGTTAAAGAGCGCGTTCCAGTGGGTAATATTTATCAACATCTGAACTAAGCTGTGGAAGGTTAATTGATAATTTTTCAGAAGTTCTGTAATATTCTGTTTGTGCCTGAAGACTGGTTGATGAGAACATTGACTAAGATGTGATTTAGTGAGAAAAACTTTAATGAAGACAACACAGGTCTATCCATAGTTTCATTCTAGATTCCTGAGACATCAAATGCATTTCTTTCATCATGACTACGTATGCACAATTCTTTCAGGTTTTGCTTGTTTGTTTGCTTTTGCAAGAAAAACACTTGGTATTTAATTTTATTCTTTATCATTATGGGTTTTTTCAACAGAAAAAAAATATTGAATAAAACAAAATTTCTCAAAACCTGGCCCTGACGTTGACAATAGTAACTGATCTCATTTGGGGAAGCATTCAGAAAATAGTTCTTTGAATTCATCAAAGGTAAAGTCACCTCCAGAATAAGCCAAGATCTGTGACATCTCACAGGCTTTCTAGGTTTTTGGATAGGTTTTTGGATAAATATTTTCTGCTGATTCAAGTATTTGCTTATTTAAATATTTTGTTTGTTTGTTTAAACTTACATAATAATCATAATTCTTGTTGTGGTTTATATAGCATATTGCAAGTGTATTTTTGCTTTTGCTTAATCACTATTCAAGGAAAAGTGTATCATTATACCAGAAAAATACAATATTCTTTGAGGTACGACATAAGGCATAATACTGAGTTACAGTTCTCAGATTATTTACTCATGGTGTAATATTGAAAACTACAAAACAGTAGAAGGTGCATCTGTGAAAGTTACAGTGGCCAAAGAATTTTCTGTGAAGTACATTTTCCTTTCTGGGCCAGTAATGTGAACATGCAATATTCAGTCTTTTAAAAGTATGACACTTAAAATATAGTTTGAATATATAATCAGCTATTATATGCATATAATATTTGCTATTTTTAATTTCTCATTAAGATGCATGTTAAAATACCAAACCATTCCCACTTTTTCATTTCATCACTACAAATTCTAGGGTTTCTTTAAAAGCTATTCTATTGTCCTTGTCTGCAATGTTTTGATGCACATTAAAACACAAGACTTTGCATACTTTCCAGGAGAAAAAAGTAAACTTTTCAAGTTGCTTTTCTACTATACACTTTAAAACAAGCTAGCATTGCTTTCCTGTTATCCTGCACAGGAATATCCTGTCATTATGGTAGCTGGAGGTAGGTGGGTAAGAGTAACAAGATTGCTTCAGCAAGTCGTGAGTTACATTAATACAAGTGATTGTTGTACTTGTGCATTATTGACTGAAGTCTGATGGCAAAGTCAAAACTGAATAATCACTAATTCAGTTTTGAGTCTCCTTCCTTAGTGTACCATGGTTTAAGACAGATTAGTCACAAGAAATTTTGGATAAATATGTTGTTTTTCAAGACAAACTGCATTTTTCACAAACGAGTTCACTAAAATAGCATTTATAATTTTAAATAAATACTGTTGTCTGAATTTCAGATTGAGGTGAAAAACTGATTCGCTCTGGATAATCCTAGATCTGAAAATATGTAGGTAAGTCTGTTGGTGTTGCTAGACATTACAGATATAAAATACAGAAGATCTGTTTTGAGTAGAGGCAAGGGAATCAAAATTAAAAACAGCCCTATTGCCAAACCAATTCAATTTAGAACAAAGGTGTATGCTGAGTATCTCTAAAGGCTCTCTTTATTACCTGCTTTCCTCCTTGGATGTTTTCTACTGGATAGCAGTCATTTAGAAAGCCCCTGCAGGGCTTTGGTGCTTCTCAAAAGATTGTGCAATAGAGTATGTCACCCAAAATAATTATCTGCAACCACCATCTTACTTTACGCTACATGTCAATATGCGCTCACTTGGTACTCAGAGACTCCATCTAATTTGGACCTGAAGGCAAAAATACATGAGTAATACTTACAGCAACAAAACCGGATTGAAGCTACAGTGGAACTAATTTGTTAGTTAAAAAGGGCATCAACAGAAGGACTAGTGTCTTTCGTGATATTGGTACTGTGATATTTTTTCATTTTTCTCAGTGTCCAAGAATAAAATTTCCATGGTATCTTAAAAGAAAGCAACAGAACAGACCAAAAGTACCAGCCTTGCCACATTTAATTTGCCTTTTCAAGGTGCCTGTGAAGCGGCTTGGGTCTTATTCTGGTGCAAATCAAAACATATTCTGAGATTAAAGGAATTATGCTGATTTAAAAATGTGTGTGAAAGAGGAAAAAAAAAAAGGTCATATGATTATAAAATATAAGGCATGAAAATCAAAGGGACATTATGTTGTAGAAGTTGCTATGATAGCTGTACCAGAATTTTAGGTGGAAATCTTGGATGGAAAAATATATTTGCTAAATGAGTAAGGTAAACGGTAATATAAAGTTATGGAACAATAAATGCCTTTTACATGGTATTTGGCTTCACAGAACTCATGTATGCTGGAATGGATTAAAAATTTAAATAGCATTGCTGTGACTCTTGTGAAGAATTACAAAGGCAGGAGAAAACATCAGTTGAAGTACTGTATTGTCCATCACATACCTAAAGGTTTAATTCTTGCTGAAGCTTGATCCTCAGTCCACTGCTGCAATGAGGGACTTGCACAATTTGCTTTGAAGCAAGCAAGCTTCTAGTACTTCTTTCACCACAGAGGGGTGAAATCACCCTTCATAACGTTTGTAGGCAGACTTGATACTTCCTTAGAATGATTCCTTTTTACCCTGGTTCTTTGCCCTATGTGGCAAAGAGGCAAATATGGGCAAATGTTCCCTGATTTGTAAATGTGTTAAAATGGATGAAAAACTTTTGAAGTGATACAGAAGAGGAGATTATGTAGAACTGCTCCACAACTTGGGAACATAACTTGAAGCTTTGTCCTAGTCCAGCTTGAACATTTTCTTGGCTTTGGCATGAAGCAATTCCCAAAACAATCATTGTGAATCAGACTCCTGTGCCCAGTACTGACGTGTTCTTGCCCTTTTGTCAGGAATTCTTCATACTATTCCCAGAAAAAAATAATAATACCTCAAGAAACTACACTGAACTTCACACCAAACCAGTAAAATTTTTATGCATATTTTTTTGTGTTTCTTAATGATCTCATCCTCACAACTTTTCAGAACATGTTGCACTTCATGGAACTGAAAACTTGGAAATAATCACACAGCTCATGAAATCCACTTCCCTTAGTTATTCACGGCATAGTCTTTACACATAATTGGCCACCAAACCTATTGGTAGGAGGTTGAGAGTTGTCTGAGGAAGTTAAGACAGGATCTTCAGTGAACTGTGCAACACTGTCTACAGCTATACAAATTTACAGGTTCAATTTTTAATTTCAGTTGCATACATGTTTCTGACTCATTGGTAAAGCCGATGAAGAGGATATCATAATTTTGAATGGCAGAACTCCTTAGAAGATAGAAACCAGCATAAACAATCAGTTTACCAGAACCACAAAATACCTAATGTAGATCAATAATGCAGTCTTAAATGATTCCTTCTTTTGTGAGGTACTGAGTACTAGAGTTAATGGTAGTATCAGACATCTCCTACGGGACAATCCTTTTCAAATATTCCTTTGTTCAGACAGTTTTCCATAACCGAATACCACTCAGCTGCCATTATATCATTAATATATTCTAAATAAATTTAAAAGAAAATTCAGCTATGCTAACCAAGTTTATTTGCACACCTGTAGAAGACTTTTCTTGTCCACTTTCAGTACCTTAACTGTTTATATAAATCATGTGTTCTATTTATTTCAGAATACAAGGCTCTCGGGACAGAAAACAAAGCCATTTTTCATTGAGTAGTTTTCACAGTAATGAGTCTACCCATTATTTCTTTCCATTCAAATGCACAATTTTCACATAAGTTATTCTTCTGGGTTGTAATGTCAAGCAAATTTTATCTATCAGCTCATTATTTTGAGGCAACTGCTAATGTCTACTGCTAATAAAAAGAATTCATAGAAAGTTTATTTAATGAGAAGTACCACTTTTACAAAATTGTTTTCTTTATATTTATCAAACAATACCAATGACAACTGTATTTCATATACAGAAAGACTAAATGAGGCTTGGAACAGCTAAAACTAAATTTCACCTTTTTATTTATATTCCCTGATACATCAACAATTGAATCATGAAATGTTGCATCACAACACTATGCAGAATAATCAATGTATTTTAAGATTACACAGTTGAAACTTAGTAGTGAATGAACTTCCTGTTATTATTAAGAAGAAAATAATAAAAGAAATGAACAATTCAAGTACTTGCTGCTCCCTTAATTTCTTTTACAACTCTTTCGCTTACCGTTTATATAGAGCACAAACATACTCTGAATAGAGCAAAGGCATCTCCATGTGCATGGCACTTGACATATTATAGACACCGCAAGAAATATTAAAAAAGACTAGCAACAGTAGTCATAGTAATAACAGATCTATTGCCTTAGGAAAACACAGTTTAAAAAATCTGGTTAGAGCAGTGTGCAAGGAGCTGTAAATAATGCACTGATGGCATTACATGGCCTATTGCTCAGAGACCACCGCTCCAGGAAATATCTTCTAATAATGCCATCCCACAGACTGACTTTGCTGCCTTGTCTTTATCACTTGAGCTCTTTTATTTCACTTATATATATATATATATATCACTTTTCCTAAAAAAGTTGTAATCTCCCCTAAAATGTAATTGAAATTCTTTAATCTGTTTTTCCTCTGAACCCAAAATACAGGGGTTATAAAACTTAAAATTACCATTGAACAACTGTGACAGAACAACAACCCGTCTAACACAAATACTTCAATTTCTGCAAATAAACAGAAAAATAGATTTTCACAGCCTGAAAAAATGAAAAATGAATAATCCATAACCATTCTTTATGACTTGTTACAGCCAAAGTACTAGCTACCCTTCACCTTTTCCTGACACAGCCATTACACACACGGGTTTGAATCTCAGCAGTGTAGTTCAGAGGTCTAGTGAAAGATCTCTGGCTCCTACCAAACATCTTGCTGTACTGTCCATCATTATGACAGATAGGGCTGGTACTGTACTTCAGATGATTTTATCATTGCCAGCCTCCATATATAATTGCAAATAGGTTTCAGGGGTAACACCTGCAATAAGTAACAATCATATCTTATATAAGCATTCATGACAAAGCCCTAGAAAAAAAAAAAAAGTTATGGGTTTTTTTTTTGTTTGTTTGTTTGTTGTTTGTTTTTTTTTTTAATTTGAAGTTCAGATGAACGGTATCCACAACATTATTTGGGAATAAGTTCAACCCAAGTTTATAATAATAAAAGTCTTTAGATGAATAACAGTGTTACAATTTGATTGGTACAATTTTAAGGACTAACAAAACTCATTCTTTTGCTTCTGTATAGCATCTGACACACCACTGGGCTGGATACTATTTTAGATTCATTAAAGGCAAGATAATGACATCTAGTAGACAAGTCTTGTTATATTACAATAAATTAAATTATTAGAGTCTAAGAGAAAATGTTTACATTTTCTTCACATGAGTAATCACGTTCACACAGAGAACTATAAAGCAGTCAGAAATGATCTATTTAATAAATCAGAAGTTTCTAACACTAAATATTTTGCAATATCCATGCAACTTCTAATATTTTGAAAACTGTGCCAGATCCAAGACCCTGGAAATATGATTAGATTGAACAACGGCAAAACAAACTTACTAGTCCTGAAGGCACCAGCAGCAGATCATTTTTCAAATAGAAAGGAAAGAAAAAGCAATATTTCAACAATATGGGCAAACTCTTACCTAGTGGCTGCCCTGCGATGATCCTGGCATTTTCTCCTGCCACTGCAGCCCTTGCATGCCTCTCGCTCATGTACTGTACAAACGCATAACCTTTGTGCACTGAGCAACCAACTATTTTTCCATACTTTGCAAAGATTGCTTCAATGTCACCTTTTTTGACAATGGCTGTGTTCAGATTGCCGATGAAGACTCTGGAGTTGATGGACTTTGGGTCATTCTTATTGGTGACGTTGCTGGTCTGTGTTTTGCCGGTCATGGTTGGATCACTTGACTTTAACCCTTAAATAAAGAACAAAGAGAATTATGTTTAAAAGCATACGGCCAACCCTGACTTTAGATGATTTTTCCAGCAATAATTCACTTATCATTTTTCATTTGGGGTGTATCTAGAAACAGAAGATTTATGATTTCTAAAACTTATTATCAATAAAAAAGGTAGAACATTTTGAAATACTGTTCATAAGTCAAAAATCAAACTTCTTATTTTTATAAATGTAAAATATACCAATAGGTCTCTTAATACAATGCTGTAATAGTGGAGCTTTACTGTAATCATATATGTGGATTTCTGCTTAGAAATTCAGTATTGGCTTTTTAAACATCTAGCCACCTAGAAACTGCAAAACAAGAGAATGAATCATTACCTTATGTCAAATAAATGAACATTCAAAGTCATGTAGAGAACAAACTCTAAAAATGAAAGACAACCCTCTTTTTTTTGGCATCAGCCAGAGCACATTTCTCACCAGCTAAATATAACTGACCATTGTGAAAAGTGCAGGGCAGGTAACATACAGTTCTTTACGGCAATCAATATGTTTCTATCAGAACAATTTTCCTTATTAATTCAGTGCAAGAAAGAAAGAAGACAGTGTCTTATGTTCCTAGAATTAAAAAGTATGAAAACAAACTTCCTCAATTAAAGGAACACAAATTCGCTTGCTGCTTTCCTTTGATGTCACAAGTCTAAATGAATCCCAGCATATCTCAAATAGAAATATCCCCATTATTCCTGGGAAAGATTTGGCAAAAGAAAGGACCAAAGCAAACCATTTTTGTGTTCATCTAGCCTCATGCTTCTGAAACGAACATAATTTTCTTAAAACGTTTGCAAATTCCACCTGCCAGGAGGTCCCTCCATATATGAGATGGAGGAATTTGTCATATGTTGCTGCTACTTTCTCTTTAGCTGCATGAGACAACAGAAATTTCAAAAATATGCATACCTCTAAATAGTGCAAACTTATTTTGTAAGGAGGAGGTCATTTAGATAGCAGTCAAATATAGGCCATGTCTTACAGCTAAGAATAATGTTACTATTTTTTAACCTATAACCTATTCATACTTTTGATTACATCACAGTAACAGCTCAGGCAAGAAGAGGATCCAGTTAAATAATGCTCACAGTTAAAGCTCAGTTAATTTCTCAGGATGAAAAGAAATAATGACCTAGATTCTGGATACCTAAAGCTTGACACTAACTATCAGAATTTTCATATTTAAAATCAATTGTTACAATATATTAAGCTAGACTGACAAAAAAAAAAAAAAAAAAAAAGTCAT
>JAVHNF010081509.1:35137-45825 GCA_034783455.1 Micropsitta finschii | reverse complement strand
TGCCCAGGGTCTTTGTTTCTGGCTTCTCAACAGCTGGATTTCTTTGTGGGCAAACTTGTTGGAGAGCCCAGATATTTTCTTCAGTGTGCATGAAAACTGAGGGTTGGAGGGATGGGAATTGCATCGAATTCCTGCACTGCCTTCAAAAGAAATACATCCTTCTTAGCCCAGCTGTTTGAAAAATGATCTTTATTTCCTTTACTGTTTCATTCCTAATATCTGTATTTTCTTCTTCTCAGGACTTCCCTTCCAGTGACTTACCCATTTTTATGTTGGCTGAAGGCTGAGATTAACTCCGTGTGTGTGGACTGTGCAGACAGTTTCAAATTACATATTCCAGTATTAGAGGAAGATCCCAAATGAAGTGTTCTGGGAAGCAAGCAGCAAAGGGGAGGGAAAGCAGGCAGGGAAAGCTTGTTGGGCTGACTGGCCAAGCAACTTGTCAAAAACTGTGTGATGCAGCAACCCACTGCTGCCAGGGTGGTGATCATGGAGCTGTTTTCAGGATCCCCCTGACTCTGTCAGTTGGTGAATTGTGGTGTGAATGTGAATATTCAGGGCTGGGGAATGAAGAAGAAAAGCAGATTTAGGAAGCTGCAGCTTCAGGTTACAGTTTTGCAACTGGTTGACTCTGCTGTGTACTGGGATCAGAAGCTGCTCCGATGGTTGGTCATGTTTAATTTTTAACCTGCTAATACACCTAGTCTATGAACTAATAATTTGTGTATTGCTGCCTTTAGTTTTTGCAAGTCTTTTTGGCTCAGAGATTCACTTCTTAGCTGTGTGGTGGTGATCGCTAGGAACTGACATACCTGGATTTTTCCTTGGACTTATTGGACAGAACAAATTTGAGTGCTGTGTTTTTTGCACTTGGCTACGTACTGGTTCATTTATTTAGCAGATTAAACTCAGTGGGTTTGTCTATTAGGAGTGGTGTCTGTGATGAAAGATATACAGCAGTACATCTTAACTGATTAATGCGACAGCAAGTATATCTGCTGCTTCAGAAACAGTGTTTGCTGTTTAGTTATCACTATGACTCTCCAAGTTTATTCTGATTTATTAGTTAATCCAGTTAATCTGTTATAAAGATATTCAAACCTGGAGTTTTGTGTACTGTTCTTTTATCTCCCCCTTAAAATTAATCTTTCAGGCATCCTTGACATAAATCATCATGGCATGTTCAGAGCAACAGAAGTTCTTGGTTCTTTCTGATAGAAGGAACTTTTTAGAAGGTGCAGTCATAGTTCCTTACTCAGATTTATAGCCACTTACTATCAGCTCTGACAAGAGTGACTGGAAGTAAGTATATACACTTTACTGCAGTGTCCTTAAATATCCTTTACACTCGAGCAAAGGCCTATGAGTTTATTTAAAGAATATGAGAGCATTTGGATTTGGTGACCTTTTTCAGACGAACTCTGGTGGAGCTTCATCATCTCTTCTGAGTGAGATGATTTGACCTTTCTCAGGAATTTAAAACCTCTGGACCCAAAAGACGAATGAAAAAAGAATCTACTGCTTTCAGAGTAATTTCCAGTGTGTAGATAGATACAGCAGCACCATTCCTTTTTAACTGGAGTCATTTGTTCTACGCAGGTATGTGCGGAGTCTCAGCATTGTTAAAGCAGGCTGAAGTGAAAGAGAATTCCTGCATTTTCCACAATGTACCAGGTTTTGTCTTTATTTTCTTCACAATTAAAATGCTTCCTATGGAAACCAGGTGGGGGTCACCAGCATGATTATTTACACAAGTAACTTAAAACATGCATCAGAAGAGAAGCCAGTCTGTGGCATTATACATTATTATGCAGGATCAACCTTTGCAGGCAAAGATCAATTTTGTGCCCATGAAGAGGTTACAGGGATCTTAGAACAGTGAAATCCTATTTCTTCACTGTCTTCTAGGCCCAAAGACAAGGTAAATCAAGTACTTCTGTAAAGTATTCTTTGGAGGGCGAATGAAATCTGCACTGCTGAGTGAATAAATTCATATGGAGTAGATTATTTCCCCTTCCTCTGCTGCACACAAGTACTTTGTGTGTTTTAAGTCTTAATAAACACCTTAATTTTGTGTGGTTAGCTTTAATTCACACTTCTCCTTTTTAATTTATTTTATTTCCCCCATTTCTGTAACCAACAAGCTGCGTTAATCCTTTCTGTATACATAGATTAATAATCTGTTGTTGGAAGTATTATCCTCTGCTCTTAGGGATCAGATGTCAAAAGCAGTGAGTTTGAAATTCTCTTTTTCTTCAGATTGCTGTAGTGCTCGTTGATGCTACAGTTTGCTTCTTTACTGGATATAGGATAAATCACTCTCTTGCTGAAGAGAGGAAGACTTACATAGACTCCCTGAAAACTCTGTAGCCCAGCATAATGGTTTTAACTTTGTAGTGAAGGGTTACTCGTTTTTTAACAGATAAGGAACAAAAGCAAAGACACGAGGGCTGCACATTCATTATCCCTGTGAGGTTCTGTTGCAGCAGCCAAAGGTGATTTAGCTGTGATCAATTTATAGTTTACAGTAATCCATCAGGTTATGAACCGCAGGGGCTGGGGCTGGATACACTCTTCTGTCAGCTGTACTGTGGAGTGGTAAATTCCTGCAGAAGGGCAGGGAGGAGGCACATAATGGCTCTTTCAGCCACTGTCATTAACTCCAACAGAGATCCTGGGTCCAGAGCATTAAGGACACACCTGTACATCATTCTCACAGCTAAAGGGGTAACCCAGCTTAGTTTGGCTGGTTACCAGCGGCACCCAGCTCAGGACATCTGCACTGCTGCAGCAGGTGTGAGGTTTGCACTTTGTTGCACAGGATGCTGTGGTGTCCTGTGGCTGTGGATGGCATGGCCAGCTTTGAAAGATCACTGCATATTGCTGTCCCCTGCTGCCTGCTGGCAAAACCAGCATTACTCAGTCATGAAATTGTCCCAGCCAAACCCCAAATCTTGCTCCTTTTAGATGGTGGTACTCCAGAAGCTGTGTACCTGCCTTTGTGGCAGGTGCTTGTTCTGCCTGGAGCCTTGGGAGGAGTTTTGCTAATGGTTTTCTTGCAATGGTCCTGAAATTTCGATCTCAATTACTTTCAGCTGCACTTCTCTGAGAACTGTGCTTCCACAGTACATGCTAAATGGTTTGGAAGGACTACATATGCCTTAGGATCAAAATGCAACAGGAAACATCAGCAGCATGTCTAAATAAACATCTCTGCTTCTCTTACAAGAGTGTTTAGCAGCTCTGTGGGCAGGTGTTTCTATAAAATGTTAAATACTGTGCTTTTTAAACCTCCAAAATGTTTGTAATGCAGTAAATAGAAAAGGACAGGGAACTAGTTGGGGAAGGTGTCAAAGACCTAAGTAATAATCGTAATTGGTGTTTCTTCTGAAACAGAAAGTGAAGCTGGGTCCTGGTAATGTGCATTTCATTGATAACACTGCGGTTTAAACTGATTTATTACTGAGGTGCATTGTTTTAGCTGTGCAATAATGCAGAAGGCAGTAGGGGTTGGTTTAATGCAGGTAAGGGGTTTTGTGACCGATATGTGAGTTTAATCATCAAGGGTTTCTACTTGCATATTTGTATCAGCCTCAAGTGTTTATCTAGCAAGTTTTAAAAGTGCAAAACCTGAATAGAACTCAGTGTTTGGGGGTTTTTCCCTTGCATCCTCTTGCAATGTAATTTATGTTTTCTAATTATTTATACTTTGGTGCTAAGGAGAGAAGGGGCTCACTCTTTCTTTTACAGTTCCCTGTTGTCTTCTGTCTCTGCATTCTCTCCTCATACACTGTTTCACTTGAGCTCAGGGTTATCTTTGTTTTAAAACTTTCTGGTGACTGCTGACTGAGGCAGTCGGGGACGTGGTGTCCTCGGCTCCTCAGGTTCTGCTGTCTGCTGCATGTGTCAGTGCTGCTGTCCCTGTAGCTGGCTCAGCAAATGCAGCCAGCTCACTGTGCTGCTGCCCAAATCTTTGTGCTGGCGCTGCGTCAGGGACTGCTAAAGCCGTTTGAGTTGTGTCATGGGTGACTGCATTGCCCTTTGCCCAGGAAGGAAGGAGAAAGGCTTTCCCAAGGTCATTCTTGGTAGGTCAAGGCACATCTGGGGTGGGTAGAAGGGCAGGGGACCCGGCCTGCTGCTGCAGAGTGGGGCTCTTGCACCAACACCTCCTCCCTGGCCAGCACAGACAATCAGTGCCTTAATTCTAATCTCACTGGGTGCTTCTGCAGCCTGTTTTTCTTTCAGATGCTTTAAATGCCAGACCTGTGATACTATGAAGTACTCTAAGATTAGATAAGGGCAAGTTGCAACTGTGTGCTGAGGGCAAAGCTAGTGGATGTTTCCTAAATGAAACCTTTGCATGGGTACAGCATGCTGTGCAGGCTCGGGGAGCAGTGGCGCCCTTTTTTTATGCCTCTGTCCCCATGTTCCTTGGCTCTGGAAGGAAGCATTACCCCATGTGTCATGGTTCATGCCGGATAGGAGACAACCCACTTGTTCTCTTGGACAGATTGTCATTTGTGCTGTTACCTAAGTACTCTCATTTCCTTACTGCCAAATCATCACTTAAATGCTAGAAAATGAATATAGAAGAACCTGTGCATTGCTTCCTGATAGCAGGAGAAAAGGAAGGAGAGTGGCCTGTGACACAGTGGAGAGGCCAAGCTTTCAGAAGTTCTAAGCCATGAAATAACATGTTGGTTTTGACTGCATGTGATGCCAGGAGAGCATCATGCAAGAGTGAATGTAAAACCAGAGGTGGAAAAATCAGGCTTTAGAATTTAGGGATTAGCTTTGAGGCATGGGAGGAAATGTGATGCACTCTGCTTCAAAGCTGCACCAGGAGAAGCAGTTTGCTTTTCTGGTGTTTTTGGTGTTGTTTTTTTTTTTGTGCTATTGGCAATGTTTCCTACAAACAAACATTTACCTGGACCACGTATGTACCAGACCTTGTCAGCCCTCATATTGCCTTCAAGTCACTAAACCGGCCTAGTGTTTCCAGCTTGCTTAGCTGGCTTTGAAAACTCTGAAGAGATTTCAAGTCCGTGTTGCTGCATTGATATGTCACTTTATCTGTCAGCCAGGAGTCTATTCTGTCCTCTTTGTATACATATGCCCATGCTAGCCAGATGGTGCTGGATTTGGGTGCCATCCAAAGTAGTGCATTAGCAAGGCCGGGTTATGTGTCATATTTCAGAAGCCAAGAAGAGCTGCCAGTTCTTCTCTTTTGGTAACAAACAGCTTGACTTAATATATTGATCATGTTGTCCTTGCTATTCTCAAGCTGATTTTATCTAAGGCTCTCAGAAGGATATAAGGTTGAAGCTGTACAAATCCCACCTGTTGCATCCTCTGTAGCTGGTATCTGTGTTTGCATTTACTGTGTGTCCTAGAAAAATCTGCTCTTCACCACCATGAAATCCTTTCTAGTGTCAGAAAGAAATTTCAGACAGAACTGTGGGTTCTCCTGTTGCTGTATGTGCTAGGAGTTGGGAGATGCAGATTCTCCTCCTAGATTTGCCAGAGGACTGATTACTGTTGAGGAGGTTGCTTTGTATTTACTGATTTCTCATTCTGTAACACAGAGGTCAAAATGCCGATTCCCTTTGCCTGGTGCTATAAGAATTGCTAATGAAAAAGGCCCGATAAAAGCCAAATAGTGATGTTATTTATAAATTATGGAAGAATTTTCCCCCACCTTCTCAGCGTGCCTCTTTGTATTTTATTTTTTTTTCCTAGATGGAGTCTTTTCCTAATGGGATGTGAAAACTACAGACCTCATGTATCAGTATGAGAGTATTTGTGGAGAGAGCTGGGGAATGAACTGCTGTTAAGCAGACATTAATTAACATGGTCCTGCACTCCCCAGGTGCTGTAGGGTGGGTGGATGTTAGAGCTGGTCTTTCTGGCTTTTAAAGCCTTTATACTGTCTGTCTGTGTCTGCAAGACATTTGCCTCTGGCATCATTGAAAAAGGTGCTTGTGACTTGGTCATCTACTTTTGCAGATTCTGCTGCAGCCTGACAACTAACACCTATAGTTTTGCTGGGTCATGGTGGGGACCTTGGGAAATCCATATCCTTCACTGGAAACAAATACCTGGAAACTCCTGTGCTTTAAACACCTTCCTGTCTTTTAGGGAGCACTTCTGATGTGTGAAATTTCCCCTTCTGCCCTTTTATCTGCTTTTGAAATGTATATTCTTGATATTATCTTTTTATCTGCAGTTTTTACTATCAGAGGGCTCCCTGAATGCCTTGACAAGAGCTGCTTTACACATAAAAGCAAGATTATCAAGGGCTACCAGAGAGACACTGGCCCATTGGGTGCTGCGTTTGGGAATGGGGCCCGAGGTCTGGGTGGGCAGAGCTGGAGGATTTTGCAGATAACGGCGGCACTTTGTCGCTTAGCAACAGGCTCCCGAGATGGAGGTGGCAGAGGATGGATGCCCTGAGTATATCCCTGCTCTGCCTATCTGTACAATAGGCAGTGGGAATAGGTGTGCACCAAGAGTCCCCTGGGTTACACCTGTGGTGGGATGAGAGCTTTATTCATAATAAACTGTAGTTGTAAAACGCTTTTCTAGCTCTGTTTTTCATCTTGAAAGTTCTTTCTATCATAATGCCTTTGAGATGTGCTGCAGCTCTTACCTGATCTTATGAGCGCTTGTTAGAACCATTTATAAAGCGAGTATCTTGCATATGGCTGCATAGAGAATTGGTGTCAGAGCTTGGATGAGAATTCAGGATGTGCTTTTTCTCCATAGCCCGTGCTGTTGTAGCAGTGAGGGCTGTTAAGGTAGCGTGTGTGTGTAATATAATTGTCATGTCAGCTTTTCTGTTTCTGGTTATCTACATAAGGAAGCAGATAGCTGGTGGAGATGTCAGCTGTGATGTAGCTTATTAAGAGCTACAAGACAGAAGTAATCACAAGAAACCCTGCTTCCATGCACACTGTTCTCCAGAGTCTCTGGTTGCATCTGTTCTGTCTTAACTCTTCTCACATAGACTGTTGTTTTTTTTTTTTTGTTCTCACCAAAGGGTTATGCCCGTTTGAACAAGTAAATGTTGTGTGCTACAGCTGTATTTCTCACTCTGTGATGTTTAGCATTGACAAGGTGCTGTGAGCAGTAAATGAGAAGCAAAGTTAAGCCCTCAAGAGATGTGAATTGTGAGATGTGCAAGGGCTCTTAACTAATTTGAGTGGGTTAACAGTGATGAAAGTTGTTGCTTTGTATCATGTTTGAATTCCCTATTGAATTTCAAAATTGAGGGCTAGCAGCAAATGGAAAACTTTTGCATGAATGCCCCTTTCTCTCAGCTGTGACTGGTAAAGCCTTGTTCCAGACAGGAAGGAAACAGGTCCTACAATGCAGCTGACCTTTGGTTCCAGGTCTGTGAAGTGCACATAGAGGATTCTGGATCTGAAAATTAAGCATTTAGCATGGATTGAGGAGGTGGTTGCAGAGGCCCAGTTTAACCCTGTTTGGATGGGGGGAAACACAAATCCTCTAAACATAATGGAAAGAGAGTGGCAAATCCAATGAAAACTTGTTCTGGCTTTGGTGAGGCAGCCAGGAGTGATTGATGGCACCTGCTCTGCTGAGGTCTTTCTCTGCAGTGGATTATTGTCCTGTCAGCTATGCTGCCTGAGGCCTTATTTGACATGCTTGGATAAGTGGGTCGCATCATTTTGATTCTGCACATGTTTTCCTCTCTGCAGTTTGCTGGTCTTTTTCACTGTTGAGCATTAATTGTCTACTGTCCTGGTGGACTGTTTGTTTGGTTGCTTCTTCCATAGTGCCAAGTCAGACTAAACCAGACAAAAGTGCGAATCTCCTTTCAGGAACGTTAATGAATATGCTGATTTATCAGCTTCTTATTGTGTCATGTTGCAAACTGAATGTACCCAAGAATTGGTGTTGTCATTTGTCAGAGAAGTCTGACAAATGTCTTAGAGAAGACATTTGTCTTGGAGAAGTCTTTCTTCCTATTAGCATTGCTCTTGCCCTCTGTTCTTTGCTTTCAGTTTCATCTCCCAGAGGAAACTGGGATGGAAATGAGAATGAAATATGAGTTTCCTTTTAGAAAGAAAATAAACTAAACCTTAAGGGCTTCCTATTGGAATGTGATGGAATTGGGCTTCTATCTCTTATCCTTTGAAAATCCCAGCTGGAATTATTTAATGTCAAAGCATGGAATTTCCCAGTGTGAAATTCATTGCTGGCTAAGGATGCACTGGGGATTAGAGAGACATCACTGCCAGCACAGCGTTGCTGTCACCACAGGAGACCTCACTTTCACAAAGGGACGTTGCTGGTGTGTCCTGCTTCAAAGCTAAATCTTGGGGATGAGATTCTTCAATTCCCATTGAGATTACATGCTGTGTGATTGACAGCTGGACTTGGGCAGAATAAACCAGAGTGGGTAATACTTCCCACTGCCTGGGAATACAGGGGAAGAAGTAAAAGGCAAGAGCAAAACCTAATTTGCTGATTTTCGTATTTGGTAAGGAGGTAGTTTGCTAAGGTATTTTCAGTCTTTCCCTTAAACTGCTTCCCAGTTGGGTGGTTTTGCTCATTTGACTGCATGATAAAAGGCTCAGATTAGCTGATTACCATGGTTTCTTCTGGTCCAAAATGAAAATAAAATCAAAATCTCTAGTGTAGAAGCCTAATGTCTCACAAAGCTTTAGCTTAGATCACAACACTCTCCTTAGGAGAAATCTCTAGGTTTTTGGGGGTGTCAGTTTCTAAGTACTTGTATAAAGAAGAAGTGGGAGCATATTCAGACATTTCACTGGGTAACCACTAAATGCCTTAATGCTTTGTATCTTCCTCCTCTGATCAAAGATGATTATTTTAAGGAGGCATCAATTTCTGTGTTAAGGATCTATAAAGCACTTAAACAAAATATGGGCTGATGGCTGTTTGTGCACTGCTGGGGTGGTGTCAACAAGGTGCAGCGTTGTTTCTGAGATTTGTAAATCAGCAGTGGTTTAGGTGATGGAGGGAGAGAGAGGAGCATTTCTGTCACGTTACAAGAATAACCTTCCTGGCCTCTTTTTCTAAACTGGTAATGTCTTTCATAAGGAGGATTTGCCCTGCTGTTCTAATAAGAGTTGTAAAATAATATATGTGTAATTAGAATTTAATAATGGTTTGTGCAACTGGATCTACAGCACAAGCCAGTTCAAGTGATTGTATAACCTTTGCATTGTGTTCATTATCTAATGTTGAAATAACAGCTGGAAGTTGAGAGACTGACATGTAGTTCTAAAATTACAGAGCTTGAAATTGCTGCTGTCTGTAAACATATGAAAATATATTAATGACCTTTGAGCTCTCTGACTGAAAATGTTTTGTAACATAGAATACATCAAATTGGCTGCTACTATTGTGTGCGTTTCCTCGTTCTCAGCACTTGCCTAGGATATAAATGAATGCTTCATTCCTGACACAGATATCAGAATATTTGGAACTGTTCTAGGAAGCCCTAAGGATATATGGAAACATTTGGTCGCTTGTTGTTTGTTCTAGCAAACCAGTTATAGATGAGCTGCTCATGAGCACGTGGTGTGCTAAGCCGCTCGACATGGGAGAACATAGCTGCTGGCAAGACTGACAGCTGTAGACCTCTGCTGTACAATATTTGTCTCCAGCAGCATGTTTGAGGAGGAGAAGGGTGACGCTGGTGGCACAGATGCATCGTCCTGGACTTTACATTAGCCCCTGTGACATTTAGATATTTAGAAAAGCATTTCTCACCAGTTAGAAGTCACCTTTCGGTTTTCCCCTTAGGTTGAAGCAGTGTGCTGTGGGCAGCTGTTTCTGGAGACGGCTGCTTCTACATATTTCTTGTTGTTGGATCGTTTATATTTCTTCTCATTTATTTCCTCGCCAAAAGAAACTACCAGAGGACTAATTTTTTAATACACATTGCGGACCTCATGACAGCTGAACTGCAAATTGTTGTCTACCACTGAGGGCAACTGCAGAGTTGGTAAAAGATGCCTCTAGTGTCATAGTGTTTAAACATAAATTAATCTCTCATGCAGCACCAGGGGTCAGGGTATGGCTGGTTTTTTCCTCCGGGGACTCTTACCCCTACAATAGAGTTGGCAGAAGTGAATTTGTGAGTGTTTGGTGGCTTTGTGTGAGCTGTGTCAGACCCCAATTGAAATTAAGCTTGCAGACTGCTCCGCTGCTGCAGAACATCGTGTCTCTACTGCAGTGTCTTTGGGAATGGCACCTTTCCTAAGAGAGTGGTAATAAAGTGTGTAGGCTGGAATAAGAGTCTCAAAAACGTCCGCACCTACTTGTGGAGTGAATGTGTTTGAGGCTGTCACCACGTGGGAGATTCGTCTGGAGCTTTAGTTCCATAGGTGCCACTGCCTTCAGAGCAGTGCAGTTTCACGGCTGTGTTTTAAAAGTAGGTACCATAAAATGAGTGGAGACGACACGTGCGGTTGAATCAGAAATCCTAGAAAATAAAACTTCACATTCGTAGTTAGTGGGTAGAAGCTTTGAATTCCTCGAGAAATATGGCCTGAGATTCTTGAATCTATGACTTAGCTACTTAAGGTTATAGTGGTATCTTTTAAGTCTCAAGTGTGAAGCTATTCATATGACAGTCAGTACAGTCATAATGCGGTTGCTGCATACTTTGTGGTAGGAAGATCAGAACCTTG
>JAVHNF010081509.1:18349-35027 GCA_034783455.1 Micropsitta finschii | reverse complement strand
TGAAACCTCTCTGTGCGCAGGCATAACTGGTGTTTTGCTCTGTGCACAGAAGAAGCACAGCACCACCTTTCTGTCCTTCCTCTCAGATGTGGCAGTCAACTTCAAACACACATGTTCTGCTCACTGTTCTGCTGTACAGCACGGTGCCTTTCTGGTTTTTCTGACTAGTTCAGCTGAAAATTGTAAGTGATGAAAGCTTCCAGCTGCTGTACCAGTTTGTGCTGGTAGTACCCTCATGCCTTTTCCTTCGGCAGCTTGGGGCCAGCTGATGCAGCTGGAAACTGGGGCTTGCGTTACCTGCCTGGCAAGATTGGAAATGAGTGATAAAATGGCCACATCCAGCTTCAAGCAAAGAGCTGCTGCTTCTGGTCCTGATTCCGTCACCATGAGCTGTTTGAATTCAATATGGGTGTCTGTTTAAATAATCTGGGGAGAAGGGGAACTAGTAGTGATTGAGTGTTAAAGGCTGTTCTGTAAACAAGCTTGTGATTGCTCCCTATCAGCAGTGTGAGCCCAGCAGTGTCACTGAATATTGGCGCGCTTGAGGAATGTCTTCCCAAACCACTGGACCTGGAGTGTATGCCTGCCTGTGCCTCTCACTTGCTGGATACCTTTGGAAGTCCATTGAGGTTGATGTCCTCCAGATCACATTGTTTAAAATGGAGGTGTTACGCATAGCCTGTTACTTGGGAAACGGGTTTCACTGATGCTGTTGCCATCCCGACTGCTTGGGAGTGCACTTGCCGAGACTGAGGGAGTTTGCAGGAGGCACGTGCTCTGCATTCATACCCAGCAGTGCAGCAATGCAAATAAGCACAAGTAGGTGCTGTCAGATAAGCACAAGCTCTTTCCCAGCTCCTCCATGCACTACATACACTGGGCAGGCTGAGTTCCCAGTCCTGGCTGAAAGCAGCTTCAACCAAATGTGCTTTTATCTGCTGTGAAAGCTAGGCAGGTTGGCTGCACCGTGCACCCCAGCAGCACCTTTCAGCACTCCTGCAGGCTCTGAAAGCTGGGCAGGCTGGGCCTGTAGCATGCTTCATTTCATCTACCTGCAAATGGTGCCCCAGCTTCCCTTCAATCATTCAAGCTCCCTTGCTCTGACACACTTTTTGCTGACAGTAATCTGTGAGCACTCATCGGGCATTTACTGCCATCACTAGAGGAAATACTGATGGCTTAAAATGGGATCATTTCCTTTCTGATGGACAGCGAGCACCTGTGGGAGTTTTAATAGCTGTACAGTATGTCTGTAAGTAGCGAGGAAGACTGGCACAGCTCTCTGCAGTGGGGTTCCTGCAAGCCCTGAAGAGGAAATTGGAGGAGAGGCAGAAAGCCGCCCTTCTTCCTCTTGAGCTTGTAAAGTGCAGCTTAAACCAGTAGATTTTGTGTATCCATCTCCCCAGTGGGTGGTGGTGGGGAAGGATTTATACCAAACAAGTGGACAACCTTATGCGTGCATTCATGCAGATTTCCTTGACTTCTTATTAAAGAAAAGATATTTGCTTTATGTGTTTTTCCTTTTATTGTTCCCAAAATTACTGTTAAACACTGTTTCCAGGAACTTGATGCTACTGGGGAGGGACAGGACTGGTTTTTTTCCTGGTTTTCTTTCCTCAAGTAATTGAGAAGGAAGGGAACAATACCAGTCCCTGCTCCCCAGCTTTTAAAACCAGCTACTGCTCAGCACTTTATTTATTCAGGAATTATGGAAACTAAAAGAGCACTCAAAGCCATGTAAAATCATAGTGATTGAAATACCTTTAAAAGCAGAATGATTTTGACCTTCTCTGTTGTATTTTTCGGCTACTTTGTGTTGGACAGCTGTCCAAGGTGTCTCTACTTGGTATTGTGTCTTCAAGGTCCTAGCAGCAAGTCTTAATTCTTGGGTGTCATTACAAGTGGGTATTTAGCAGAGTAGAGGCAGCTTGCTCCTCAGCTCTTCACAGGTGACAGGAGCACAGCCTCTGGTAGTAAATTTGACTGGTTCAATTACAGTGAGTTTCTTGGTTCATCCACTTTTATTTTTAAGTTAAATCATGTGTCATAAACCTGCAAACCAATGGCTGCTTCAAATGTCTTAACATTTCCAAAGCTGTCTGGTCAGAAAGTCGTCTTATTCTTGAGCTAAATATGTGACAGGGTCAGAGCAAATGTGATGCATTTTAAAAAGTGAGACCCAAATTCATCTGGAAGATGTCAGCTTTGGAAGGAGAATTGCAGTCTAAGGTTAAACAAGCAAGGGTTTCATTTGGAATCATTTTAATTGATATTGATTGCGTTACTTGAGTGTAGGGTCAAAGCAAGAAAGTCACTTTGAATCTAGATTATTTTTTTTTGCCTTTTAAAAAAAACACTTTGGTGGCTTTGCCTGAAGGGCTAGGGCTTGAGTTATGTCTTCAGTGAAGCTTGCAGTGGGGGAGAAGAGAGGGAGGGGAAGTAAAACAAGTGCATGTTATATTGGAGGAAAAGCGGCAACTTTCCTGTCCATGAGAAGGGCAGTGTGTGGCTGGAGGTGCCAGCAGGCTGCGGGCTGCCTCCTGGAGTGCCCTCTGCCCTTCCATCCGGAGCTGCTGTGCCATGCTGCCAGGCAGTCCCAGCTCTGCTGCAGCCTCACTGCATGCTTCTTCTCCCAGCTATCCAGAGAGACCTCTCAAACTTCTCCTCTCCTGCTGTTCAAGTGCGTTCCTGCTCATTTTTAGATCTCCACTTGCATTTGCTGCCTGTTCACCACACTGAGTTCAAATTAAATCACCTTGGTGTGGTCCTAACCAGTACCCTCCGGTACAGTTACCTCTTATCCCATTCCTTTTTTCTTTTTTTTTTCCTCTCCTTATTATTCACCTCATTTTGTTTGCCTGTTGGCTGCTCTTCTTGGCTGGCTCCTGTTCTTGCAGTGGTTTCTCTCTCTACGGACCCATCTTCAAATCCGTGCCTTAAAGTTAATTTCTTTGATGTACATTTCTCATGTATATCTCCAGTATCATCTTTCCATTTGAATTACTGTCTCCTGTGCCACCTTTATGCAAATAAATGGACAGCAGATTTCCCTTAGTAGTGTTCCTGTCTGTATTCGTAATGTGCTTTGTCTACATAGAAAGCACGAGAATATGAAGTCAGCATTTGTTTCCATGTTGCTGTTCTATTAACTGGGTATCAGGTCAATAGGAATATTTTAAAAGTAACCTAATTAAAAATAAATCTGTTTCAGTTCCTCTCTGAGCAAGGATCTCTCCCTGAACTATTAAACATACACATTTGACAACCCTATGCTAATTGCACGTTGAAGTTGATCTAAGGGTAGATGGTGTTTAGATCCTCGGAGGCTTTTCCATTGCGAATTTGCTTAGAGAAGCTGGAAGCTGAAACAGGGACAAGCAGGGTCAGTTTTAGAGACAGCAGTGGGGTTTTTATTTCCTTTGTGTGGATCCTTCTCCTGTTTGATGTTCAGTGGGATATTTCACGTTCCTCAGCTTAAGGAGTAAGTGCTGCAGTGAAGACTTGTGGAGAGAGAAGCTGGAGGCTGTTCCCCTACTGGGAAATCAGCCCGTATAATCTTGTGAAGTTGGCAGAGGCAGTCTGGCAGGAGCACTGTAACCAGGCCCTGCCTGAGCCTTGCAATGTCCGACAGGCCCTGGGGACAGGGGCTTGTAGTGGACTTGATTTCACACCAGGGCTGAGTTTTGAATGAATGCTTGAGGGCTGAGAGTAGTTATTTTATTAACTGTAGGTGTATTTTTGTCCTCTGCACCCCCACAGCACACTCAGGGTTTTTAATCTACCTGTGTGGGTTTTCCACCATTTTTTCAGGTTCAGCAAGTGTTCTCTGTGTCTGAAAGGTATTTGCAACCCCAGCCTCCCCCACGTGCTTTCTGACATCTCAGAGCTGTGTAAACTTGGAGGATTAAAGCAGAGTTAGAGCTGGGCTGAGCAAATACACAGTGGTGGCTCCAGCCATGGATGCTGTGAATGTAGATCTTGCACCAGGGTCCTTTAGGGCTGATCATTATTTCTTGATCCAACAGACAGCATGGAGTCCACTGTGCAGAAGTCTCTTGCTGTGGCATTTTGGGGGTAAGAACAGTCTCATTCCAAAACTGAGAGCTGTGCACCCGCATTATTCACCGCTTTATTTATGCGCTGAGTGGTGTGTGCACCTTGAGTGTCTTTGGAGATTGCAGCTGTGCCTCGGTGACAGAAGAAAAATGGCTTTTCAGGAAGGAGTCTTCCAAGTGATTAAGGATGCTGCCAGCTCTGCTGCAAGCAGAAGAGCAGTTGCATAACTTTAGCTTGGGCTAAATAGTGATCAAAAACCTCAGATTTTTATTGGACTCTCAAAATCTGTTGCAGAGCCGAGGTTGCATACTTGGGTTGCCAGCCTGTACTGAGGTCTTTGCCAGTGTATCATCACAGCTAGGAGTCTGCAAGTAATGTCAGGTACAGCTTGAGGAGGGTACCACAATTATATTTTCAGCTGAAGTGTTCTTTGGTATCTGTACATCTGAATAGGAAAATGGGGAGGTGGAATTTGTATGCTTTGTGCAGTAGCTGCCAAAAAAGAGGCTCTAAAGAAAGGCCTCCTCTTCCTTATCTGTACCCATGCAGCCAATTAGAACCATCTGCTCTCCGTCTGCAGCCCAGACAGAAGGCTGCAGCCTGACCTGGAAGGTGTAAAAGATTTTCCTAAGTGAGGACAGGTAGGAGACAGCCCTGAAAGCAGTGAGTAATAATTAACAAAATAGTTTTGTATATTCTGGAACAGAATTTGGCAATCTCCTTTACTGGAACTGAGAAGAGAGAATGGGCCTGGATCCACCAGCCTTCCTTGGAGAAGGGGATTTACTGGCCCTGACAGCAAAGGTAGCCAGGTCTGCTGTCTCTGGGGTTGGGCAGAAACCCCAAGGCTAGATATGGAGACCTTTTGACTTCATGCCTGACTTCAGACACTGTCATTATGTGAGCCCTTAGGCTTTACATGGTGTGCAAAAGGCAAAACTAACTGCTGGTCTGGACTTGTCTGGGGGCAAGGCTCTAATGTAGCAGTTTGTCAGAGGCCAGTCTCACCTCCCCGCTGGCATTTCTGGATTGAAGTCAAGGTGTGTCAATAAACATTGTTCACTGCAGTGATGTACTGTATATTCTGTATGTGCTTAAGTTTTCCAGCGATTGCCTGTGCACAAGCACAGATGCACATCCCAAAATAGAAAGCTCTTGCACTGAGGTCCCCAACTTGGAGGTCATAAACTTGAGTAAAAGACAATTGCTAGAAGACTTTTAGCGGAGTAAATAGAAAGGAAACAAAGGTGGCAGGAACTGAAAACCCCATTAGCCCCCTCCTGCTCTCTGCCTGAGGCCGCAGAGGTCTGCATTTAGCAGCATAGAAAGCAGCCCCCGCTGTCACCCTCTGTCAGTGACAAACTGAGTTCAGTTCCCAGAAAAAGCCAAGTAGTGTGAGCTGAATCCTCTGCTGAAGTGGGGAGGAACATGGAATAGCTTTTCTTGTCCCAAGGCAGGAAAACTTGGCTTCTTCCCCACAGCTGCCCCATGCTGTGGAGCTGAGGATGATTCCCTCTGCCTTCCTCCTGCGGGAGACAAGCAGCAGCCTGGCTATCAGGGCTTGGGGCTTAATTCACGACTCTTTGGAAAGTGCTTGAGATTCTTGGATGCAAGTGGCACTACAAGTGAATGCATTATTTCCTTGGCTTTGATCCAGCTATGACTATAGTCCCTGAATTAATTTTGCTAGTAGCTCAGTGATGAGACAGGCCTTAAATCTCCAGACAAAATGGGGATAAAAAGCTAAATTATTAAGTAGGGAATTTTATAAGGGGAAAACCTTTTTATAAAACCTTATTTTATAAGGGGAAAACCACAGATTTCCAGACTAGTTATGCAGTGAAGCAAATTATCTAAAACCTGCAGTGAATGTGCTTTGGGCACCTAGGGAAGGCTTTTCCTAAGGCATTGAGTCACCAGTCACCATGTGAAGCCAGGTAAAATTTAAACCAAAAGTGGCCATTTGCTGCCTTTGAAAGCATCTTTGAAAGTGAATATTACACACTGAGCCAGGAGCGAGTTGTTGACTGGTGCTTTTAGGTGGAGTTGTTCCTGCTTTCTCCCTTACTTGGGCCCCTATCACCTCATGCAGCATCTTCTATGTGTCTGCTGTCACGTTGCAGCTGCATCTGGCTTTATTAAGAAGTGCAGGGTTTTGGTGACTTCTGTTTCTGATATTTTGCTGAGTATCAGTTAACACACGTCACTTCCATTGCACTAGTTTTTTATTAGATACTAAAGCTTAGCATTTAGATTTCTACCTCATCAACTTCCCAGTAAATAGGACAATCAGTGTGACCTTCTGTAAGCGCCATCTCAAGCTGGTGGTTTAGTGTGTTACCTTAAAGCTAAAAACCAAAGGGAGCAACTAAACGTTTACTTGAATTCCTCATTTTATCATTCATAGAGAATAATGCCAGACAATCATTTTCCTTGCTTGTTCATTAGTTAAGGCCTTGGTGAGCTGATCTGTATTCTGGTGTGTTCTGTGTCTTTGAGACAGTGCTACTGGCTTTAATTTTGGAGTGGGGGTTTTATCCTGGGGGTTTGGCAACTTGCTGTGTATGTATGTGCTGTAAGAGGAGCTTGCCAGACCCACAGGACCTCTGTGCAGGGTGTTTAGGGGTTGGGTACTGGCCGATTGTCTTTGAGCCTGTGTTGGTTCTGGAAGCAGCTGCATGTATGTTGTTGTGATCGAAATGTCAGTGTCTCTGTGATCCTAAAGTGTCAGTACATCATCTGGCTTCACAGGGAAGGGTAACTTTAAGCAGCAAGTGATTTGGAGTGGAATCAGCATGTTGCACACTGAGGCAGTCAATTCACTAATTAAATGAGGGGGGAGGAAGTAATCTGGAGCAGTCAGCAGGACATTTCATCCCAATTCCTCATTGTCTTTGTTGTTGGGCTTTAGTTTTGGAGAGACTAGAGAGCTAATGATTTTCATGAGCTCTTTTGCAGTACTGAAGGTGTGTGTGTTAATGCGAGTAGTTGTATTGCAAGTTCCTTCCATGATGTAATGGCTTGAGTCGGAAGCAGGGCACTGAGAGCAGGGGAGATGACAAATTGCTGTGGCTGAAGCTGACAAATTCTGGCATAGTAAACAGGGCTTTCTAAAGTATCTCCTAATCTGATATATTTTCCTCTCGTAAAAAATTAATTGGGATAGAGATTCTGTGGAACATTCCAAAAAGAGTTTAGTTTTTACCCTGGAGCAGTTAATAAAGAACATTGGGGAAAAAATGTATCTAGCTGCTTTGAACTAACGTCATAGTGATTTGGCATGTTATTTCTTAAACTCTCTTTAAGTGGTGTGTGCAGGGGGAGAGTTTGACACTGTCACCATGAGTTCAGCTTTCAGTCCTCAAAGATGCCAGGGATAGCAGTAGTAATTCCCTTCTCTGATCTCACTTCCGATGTTAATCATTCTGACATGACATACTCGCTTTTAAAGTGTGCTTAGATTGTATATTATAGTCCTGATTCAGGGCAGACACTTAACACTTAGAAGTGTTCAACCTCTGTTATGTGTTTAGATCCTATTGATCTCAGCTTGCTTACTGAATGCATGGTAGGCTTTAGAAGTGCATTTCTCCATATGAATGCTACTGTGAATCAGACTGTCAGGCCCAGGGGGGCTGATATGTTGCTTTCTGAGATCAGAAGCAAAATAAAACCCACCTCTGTTTCAGTTGAGCAGTTAAAGGCTTTCCTTTAGGATGCCGATTTGTTCATGTGCTGTTGACGTATGGTTCTTGAATTAATCTGAAGCAAACTCATTTTCATAACCAGTTCCAGCATCTCTGAAATTAATCAAACACATAGCCTGGAGAGTATTCATCCTAATCTAATCTAAAATTACTGTTTGCATTGTGTGTGCCTAATTATTCATCTTAAATCATCTCTGGAAAGAACATGCTGTCTTGTTTGTGTTTTTGTTCAATATTTATGTTGCTTATTGCTTAAAAGTAGTCTCAGAGAACTTGACGTACAATTTTTTTCCTTCCTTTACAGAAGGACATGTCACTAAAGCCTCAGGAGCGAAAGGAGAAATGGGAGAGGCATCCAGGAAAGAAACCTAGAGAATCTGAAAACTGTGTTTCTGCTGAGCCGAGTGAAAATGGCCATAACAATGATGCTGGGAGCTCAGAGAGAGAGGCAGAGAGAGGCAAAGAACGGATGAAGAAGAAACTCCCCTTGAAGCTGTCCAAACAGGTAGGGAAATTACTTCTCATTTGTAGTGACTGTACTGTGGCATTGGCCACTGTGAAATGTTATCCAAAGTTGGTGTTAATGTGACTGGCTTCTCTGGTAACTTGTGCTGGTGAAAAGAGTGTCTTTTACAAGACTTCTGGCTATGTGTGCAAATCCTGCATTGTGGAGAAGTTTAGTAAGCTAAAATGGAAGATCAGATGTACTGGGTTATGTAGGAAGGAAGGAGCAGACCTCCCGTGTATCCTGCAGCTTTCGGACATGTGGTAATTCACATCATTAGTTTGTGGCTCTTACAATTTTAAACACAAATAGAAATCATCAGTCAGACCATAGACTTCTTTAGGGAAGATGTGCTTGTTAATGTGTGCCTGGAAGTTGCAAACATGAGTGTGCCTGTCCCATGAGTCAAGTTCATGTGCCCCCGAAACAGTATGTAGAGAAGGAGAAAATACTCGAGTATTTTAGGTGGAAAGTCAGTTTGGAGGAAGTCGTGCTCTGGGGAGTCTTTCCTTTGTGCCCTTCTAAAATGTGGTACAGCATTAATGAATGAAGAGTTGTCATGCTGGAGGGGACGATTGCAGGCTCCCATCTGAACCACAGTGTGGAGAGCCAGGAGGTGACAAAGAGGAGGCAGTATGCCTGGCAGGCTGTTTATCACTTAACTGCTGCTCAGCAGGGAGAGCTGTTGGTGACTCAGTGTGCATTCATTGGTTTGAAATCCACATGGCACAGCAGCATATAGCTATGAACAAACACTCTCCCAGTTGTCTGTTAACATGGTGCCAAATGGCAGCCAGTGGGAAGAGCAGTGAACTTGACCCTCCAGCATTTGTTCTGTGCTAAGAAGTACACTGTGATGAAAAACTACTTTTGTTCTCTGTGATGCAGAGAAAAGAGCTGTTTAACCCAAGCACACCTTCACTTCTGTGAACCTAGTTCTCTGTGTGTGCCAGACTGTGAAAAATTGAACTGTCCAGTTACAGACTGTTTTTTCAGACTTGGAATATTTTAGGATTTGAAAGGATCATTAAGGTTACCTAATGTAACCCCCCACATAACTTCACCACCACACACAATCTTTCATATCATATTCGTTCAGAAGGGCCCATCACATTTAACATTAGAAATTCTAATGGTCTGCTCATGGCCCCCCTCATTAACAAATTAGGAGGCTTTTGTTTTCTTCTTGATTTAAAAAGAATAGTTGGAATAATTCCATACGAATAATTTCAGTGAAGATATCGGTACTTTCCTGCTTGCAGACATTTAGGTAGCAAATCATGTAACCATGCACTCTTAGTAAAATATTTGCCAGGCTTGTTTTCTTTTAACTCCCCAAAGTGATACCAAATGTTTTGATTTTAGGCTCATCAGTGTATATGTAATTAAAATATATCGAGTTTCTTGTTTGGTTTTCCTAGTAATTGAGTGATAGGGTTTCAATTCCCCCTCTGGTTACAGGTGCAAGGAGTTTGTGCACAACTGTTAACTCGGTGCAAATTAAAATGACTTTTTATTAGTGAATAGATGCACATTTTAGTTCTGATGGAAGTTTGAACAAATAGGATCCTCTTTTTTGGCATCTAAACCCACAAAATGCTGAGCACGCATTTCACCAGAAGTTCCTGGCTTTGATACAGAATGTTTTGAAGCAGTGGTGCTGAATGGTGATGCTGGATGCTACTGCTGCCTGCTGCTTACGCCAGGACTGTGGTATTGTGCTTCACCAGCTCCTCTGCCTCTAAAAGCTGCTCTTGTGTCAGGGGGTTTTATTTATGTGAAAAGGCCCCAAACACCAATCCAGTGACCCTTGCAAAGCATACATGGAGCTGGCTCACTTTCTGCTCTAGTCTGGGGAGTAACCTTACACATGTTCATGTTGATGCAGCTGAGAGTGGGTGTAGTTTAGTATGGAAACAAGGAGCACTGCAGGAGGTCGTTAGGTCTTGATTGCCACCTGAATATCTCTAACATGAAAGCCTGGCTTCAGTAGATAACTGCCTTTCCCTGGGTTAGAGAGCTGTTCCTTCAGGTGCAGGAGTTCAGTGCTGTGGATGTGGGAGGCTGTGCCCTGCTGTGCAGTAGGGAAGCCCTTTCGTGGAGTTGGGGCCAGCCGGTTCCTCACCCCTGCAGAGCAGGGAAGGGTTGGTAGTAGTGACACCTTTCAAGTTTCAAGTAGTTGTGGCCAGTAGGGGGATTTCATGACACTTCGTCAGAAAGCTTTGGAGTAGAAGTTTGTTACGCTGACCAAACACCGGTTCCTGTAATAATACACTGTTGCCTCACTTTACCAGCCATTTAGATTGTTTGGATTTCAGCTCTGAAAACTTGAGGACATTGTTACCTACTTTGTTACCTGTTTCTTCTGGCTAGTATTTGGCTGCCACCATGATATAATAGGGTATTTGCTGCCATATTAATGAAAACCTGAATTCATCTTTCATTGTTTAATCTCTCTTTCCCTGTAAGAATAAGTAACAAATGCCAAAAAGAGTGAGGATTTGCACAAAGAGTATAAAAAATAAAGCCTGTGATGAGTGACTCATTAATACATGGTCACAAGTCACACTTGAATTCATCTTTTATTGAAAAGGGAGGGGTTTAAAATACTTTTTATTATCCTACCTGGTAGAGTTGTGAAAAGGAGACAAGTTTGCAGGTCTGTAAGGTTGATGGAAGTAGCTGAGAAACTGAAGCTGGATAAACCAGGCTATTCTTAGTTCAAACTCATTATGTAAATGATATAGGCAAGTTCAATAATTTTTTATTTTTTTTTAATACCCACGAAGTTCACACCTAGAGTTCTGGCATTTCCTGCCAAGCTGTCTAGACAAATTGGCTGTAATATGAAGTTTCCTGGAATTTGGGGGTGATTTTTGCATCTCTGTCTTATTAAACGTAGGTTTATACCTAATTTGGAAAGCTTACTGTCATTAATGCTAATTATATCAAGAGGTTGCTTAGAAATTACTATTCTGTTTGGTGCTTTGCTTACATTCTCATCCTTTCTCTTCACAAGGCTACTGAATTGTCACCTTCTCTACACAGCCTCCTCCGATAAATCAAATTGGGCGTTATAATTATGGCATTCTGTTAATCCTTGTAGAGAGGTGCAAAGTGGCAAGCTGATTTGAGTGCCAGGTTGTCTGCTTTGTTTAGAAAATTAGATTAATACTTCACTCCTTTTGACAAAGCATCCAGACTACGATTTGCTCCTGAATATTTGGTCCTGTTGTACCTCTTGGCTGTGGGGAGAGAGTTGCAAAAGCCAGTCTGTCCTTTCCAGCCTATTATTACAACTGCACGTAAACAGCATTCAAACACATTTATCTGCTACTGTAACCAAGCAGAGGGGGAAAAAGGACAGTTCAGATAATTGTGTTTTGGCCAATGATTTGTCAGGATTTGGGGCTGCTCTCAACACATCTGTGCAGGGAAAGGGGCTGACTTGAAACTCTCTTTTCTGGGTTCGTTCTTGGAGTTGCTTATTTCTCCGAATGTATGAGCAGCCTGGGGCCACCCTGGGTACAGAACTGTGGGAGGTTTCTGAGCTTCAGGACCCATTGCCCGTTCTGTACATGGACTAAAAATGGGCTGGCCTCCTTCTGTAAGGAGTTGGAGTAATGGGAAAGAATTGCAGATACTTCAAGTTAGCTTAACCTCAAGCTCTGTGGTTAGTCAGCTCAGGAGCATCATGGTGGATTGAATATGTTTAGATGTTAAATGTGGCTGTAATAACACTCTGTTCTGCAAGTAGTCATTTGTCACGAAGATGAGTGTCTTACACCTCCTCCTTCCTTTTCTCACCCACTGTTTAAATCACTTGAGATGAGGAAGAGTCTCAAAGAAGCTGAGGAGAACAGGGTGGTGTAGCACGTATTTAGTGCTCATAAATAGCCTGCTGGGTTTGGAGCATGGGAGGAAAGGGCAGGAAAGCTAATGCTGTCACGTTGCTCTGAAGGTGTGACATCTCTGTGACTTCAGCAGAGCTTCGTGGAGGGAGGGAAAGCAGAGTTAATGCCTGTGTCTCATTCACTCCCCAGCTTTCGTCAAACTGCTGAGCACTATTGATGATTCACGTATATTGTTGCTGTGGCTCTTGCTGGACTGGAACTGCTGAATTACATTAACATGTTACATTAACATGTTTGGGGTTGAATTCAACCCCATGTTGAATTCATGGGATTTTTCTGTGATGCTCACCAGCTTGTTATCCAACATTCATTGATGAATATAACATTCTCTCTGCTCCCCTAGGAGAGCACTGCTCTGGGTGACTGCTGATCTGAGCTAAAGGTGATATACTAAGGCCTTTTCCATCTAGGATGCATATTGTTTCTTCTGATGTCTAGGTGAAAGTTGATAGCTTGTCTTCACATGAATTACATAGCCTTAGCCTCATTTTGTATGTGATGCTGGTATTGAAAGGCTGTGGGGCTCTTACTGAGAGAGTGATGGTCTAGAAACATACCTGGCTAATGAAGTACTCTGTGTGGGAAATCTCCTTTGGCATGATGCTTTTTGTGCTGATGGTTGAGAGCATGCAGCTGCTTGATTTTTATTTTTCCAGATAATGCTAAATGGTAAATCAAAGACTCGGACATGCATTGAAGCTGCTTGTGGGCTGGAGGCTGATTGTTTGTTTGGTGATGCAGAGTTGCAAGCCTGAAGTATACCTTTCTTAGCTGAGGTTCAACAGCCACGTAGGAGAATAACCTTTGGAGTCTTTGTCTATAGGTCAGAGGACAGGTATGGATATGTCTGTCGTTCTGTGACTTAATAATGTAGCATTTAGAAATGAGCTGTCTCTGAGAGGGTCTAAACATATTAGTAACTTACTCAGTTACCGTCAGTATTTCAGACTATAAAGCAAATGAATTCTAGGCAGCCAGCTTACAAAAAAAAGCCTGCAAGAAAGGTTGTCTTTAATGTGGGTTTTGGGGATTGGTTTGGTTTGGTGTATGTTGCTTTGGTGTTTGCATTTCACTGCTTTTGAACAGTGAAATTATAGAAACAGGTTTCTTTTTGTTTCTAATTGATGTTACCCTTTTTTTTTAGCAGATATTGTTATTTAGACGTTCTTTGAAACTAAACAGCAAAGCAAAAGGGAAAAAAAATCCATTTTCTTTTAATCAGGAAAATGTTGCTTCGTGTATTGCTTAAACCCAGGATCCATTTCTACCTTTGTAAGTACAAGAATTTACAATTTGGACATGAAAGCTCGGTGCCAATTAGTTTTAAGCACACATTTATTATTCCTGGGAGAGCTGTGTTGTTAACATGGTGCTTGTTGTCTGGGTAAAAGTCCCTCTACCACTGACTCCAGCCAGGCTGTCTGCAAGCCTGGGAGGTGGCTTGGGTTGGGGCTTGGAGTCCTCCTGTCAGCTTCAGCCAAGGACAGTGTTGGAGGCCTGCTCCAGTGGAGGCTCTTTGAGGTGTGATCCTGCTCCAGCAAACCCTTCTCAAGTATGTGTTTGCTGTTCAGCATGGGATCAGTTTCTCGCTGGCTTCAAAGCTCTTACTGAGGTTGTAGTGCTGGGGGCCCTGTCCCACGGGATTTCGGAGGAGGTCCTTATTTCCGGCTGAGTAGTGCTGCACGCACAGACACAGATGGCCTTGCCTTGCTCTCTCACGCTAATCTGCCAGTGCAGAGGCTTCACAGCTGCCTGGGAAATCACTGGGGACTAACAGTGCAAAGTACTGCAACGGGCAATACAGTATTTAGTCATTAGGTTTGCTAATCCAAGGCCTAAAATCAGCCTCATTTCAATCAACAGCAATCTGTTTGCACTGTCAGGAACTAATTTAAAAATCTGCTTTAAGTCCTGGTTAGGCACTTGGTGTTCTGTTTTCTGCATCAAAGTGGAGGGGAAGCAGTGGGCATAGCACAGCAGTGGCAGGAGGAGGAAAAATGCTTTGTAAATAAATGGTGGATGTTTATTTCTCAAATGAAACCCTGCTATTACGAAGAACTGCTGTTTCTGCTAAATTTATCCAGGAATTCATTGAGATTCTTGAAGTGGCTGCAGAGCCCACTCTGCAAGAGAGGGAGAGCTTTGCTGTGTGTTTAGTTCAGTGTTTCTTTAAAGTCTTCTACAAATCTTAGATGCTGAAGGTTTGCATTATAGCTGTGGCACAGGTAACTTCATCACTGCAGCCATGTTTTGAGAGCTGTAACACAGCTTCCGTAACAGATCTCTGCAACATGCTGTGCTTCAGGAGGAGTACTGCAAAGTAATGCCATAAAACCACTGGGAACTATGGCAGGAGAAGGCCTTTGCTAAAGCTGGAAAAATGGATTTCCAAACCCTCTGCAGTTCTGGTAGGGAAACACAAATTGAGGAGACCGTGTTTATTAGAACTAGGGGGATCCAGCTGGTTTTAGACTAATGCTTAAGCATGAAGTAGAATCATAGGCTGGGTTTCACTACACCACAAATATTATTTTCTGAATGGAGTGATGTAAACTGTGTTTTGGCTGCTGAAAGTGTTATTCATAGGAGAAGGTGAATTTATCTTTTTCACTGATGTAGTGAAATATTTACTTATTTGTCTGTACCAGTGGGTTTCCCTTTCATAGCTGACCCTCACTTGCTAATATTGGTACTTATAATATGCCCCACTTGTCCCTGCTCTTGTAGGACTCACCTGATCTTCCCAGAGAGGATCAGCCACATCTGAGCACAGCTTCTAGTGTGCCCCACCTAAAGAGCAGAGCTGAGGGATGCTGGCTTGCTGCTGGGTCTGCAGGGCTTACTTGGGCCAGCATCCTACTTCCATGCACCTCCTTGGGGTGGGTAACAGACGGAGCAGAGTTTGGGTGGTCCTGGGGATGCAGTTTTGACACATGTGCCTTGTATTTAAGGATCATAACGCTGCTGTGATGGTGTTGATCCTGCTGTGCTCAGATCTGGACGCTGAGGCTTTGCCTGCAGCACTGGCTTCAACCTTCCTTGTTTCTGCTTTTCCTCTTCTCCAGGATTCCCTGCCTGTCCCCATTCACCTCTCCCACTTCATAGCACTTGGGCAGAAGCAATGTGTTCGGTCCTCCAGGTGGCTGCTGGCATTTTTAACATGTTAGAGCAGGTTTAGAGAGCAGGGTGATGAAAGCGCTGGATGCTTCCAGTGCATTGGGACTTCTTGCACTACCACCAGTGGAGCTGAACCCAGGTGCCTTCAGGGCCTTATGTCACCATCTCATTGCCCGTCTGAGAAGATGCAATAGCTGCAGACCCAGTGAGGTGCCCTAGCAGACCTCTGTAATCAAGACACACAGACACTTAGTAAAAGGAGCAGGGTGAAGGAAGCTGCTCAGAGCAGCTGTAATGTCACAAGACTCCTTCCTGGCAAACAAAGTTTGATCTGACATTCCTGATGTTGTCAAAGTTAAAAAAGGTCAGAAAATTCAAGTAATAGAAAGGTTGTTAAGCCACACTGCTGTGGTGTAGAGAAGCTAGGTTGCGTGTATTGAAGACTCAAACCAGTTGTAGGCTCCATGTTATAGAACTCTTGCAGGTCACCTTTAACTTCTCTGCCTGCAGTTAAATAACTGATAAGGACATTAGGTCACATTTGCTTAAATATAGTCTCAGACAAGCAGAATAAGAAGAAACAAAGCAATCCTCTCTTCTCGCTGATGTTCTCTTAAGTAGCTGTGAATGAATCTCATACAATGGCTTCTTTTGAAAAGAAGAAATAAAGAGGAAATTTCATTGCTGACAACTTATATGGCATCAGACACTATTAAAAAGGTTGTTGGTGGTCATTGGTTACATTGTTATAAAAGAAGAGCTAAATGGTTTGTAATTTAGAGAAGGGTATTTAATTACATGAAGTAATTTACAGGCAGCTATAACCACTTGTATCTTTTTCCTCTGTTGAATTTAATTGGTTGATACAATGCACAAAGTGTTCTTTATTTTCCTTCTTCCCTGCTCTCTTTTTGTTGTTGTTTTATTTGTGTATTTTCTTTTGAGAAGAGAAGGCACAAAGATAGAGGACTTGTGTTGTATCTTGTTATTTGAGCAAACTGAAGAATGGTGAAACACAGCAATGTTTGAATGTTGCTGTCTCCTGCTAGTCTTGCTAGTGTGTGCTGTTTGAAGAGATTCAGAGCCTTGGCTGAAGGTTTCTCTTGTACATCTCTTCATGACAGTGAGACAAGGCGTGTTCCAGGTTTCCTGTGAGCTGTGTAGAGCCCTTTTCCCTGGATGTAGCTCAGATGCCACGGAACAGGCTGGGACCTAGAAGTAGCTGAAGCAGCCATGGCCTTTTCATGTATTGTTTTTCTGGTTTGGACAAGAAGTGTCTAAAGGGTTATTCCAGCTTTGTTTAAGCACCAGCTGCCTAATAATTTAGCTAGCTTTGCATAAGAGTTTGGTATCTGTTACCTGATTGTAGTCATTGTTCT
>JAVHNF010081483.1:0-14729 GCA_034783455.1 Micropsitta finschii | reverse complement strand
GGTTGATGTAATCAGGTCTGTAACTGATGGATGTTCCTTTTCTGTGGACTTGATTTAATTCTAAGTAAGGCAGACAAATTGTAGGCAATGATGGTATATGGAATGATGGAATTATATGGTACACGAGCAATCTCATTGTTTCTAAAAACCTACATGCTTTCAAGAAAACATGCAGAAATGTAGACCTTGATCTTTGAAGCTGATGGCTTTTTACCAGTTCAGAAGGAGCTACATTGTGACACTGAGTTGATGGATATCATGTTTAAGGGATGTGAGTTACTGAAGCTGAAATTAGTTACAAAGAAGCAAAATGTCTTTTCATATGTTGAAATACCTTGGAGTTTTTCAGTTAACATGTTGTATTTTCAGTTCTTCCTGTTGTCTAATACGTTTTTCTTTCTCCTTTTGCTGTCTGAGATTCAGAAATAGCCAGAGGAAGGACTCTGCAGTGTTCTGCAATGAAGCAAATTGAACATAGGTTTATTGCTGCTCAAGCAAATTTAGGTGATTCTAGTTACAATGTTATATAAAAGCATTCCTTGTACAGGTGTGATTTGAGATGTGTGAACTTTTCAAGGCCGTAAATGTCTACAGAACTATATTTGTGTATAATTGTGTCACTGCCAAGGGAAATATCTGCACAGAAATATTTCTGTGGCACTGCATTAGACTGCTACTAATTCAGGCATATTTATATGTAGAATTGTTTGAAGGAAGGCTTGCATAGGAATGTGAGGACTTTTCATACTAAAATAGTTACGTTACTACAACTGCTAGCATAGGTATGTATCAGTGTCCTGGTATATTCTTGATTTTTCTTCTGCAGGACTTGTAGCAAAGAATATACTGATTTTATCACCAGTATGTTTGTACTCATATTAAAGGACTCATACCGTCTAATTCAACCAAGCTAATTAAAGTGGTACAATTTTGTATGTCAGCAAAGCCCAGTAGGTCTGTGTATGTAGGTGGTCTGTACAAGCAGTATTCTATCTCTTCAGGGGTTATCACGTTTATCAGCAAATGGATCTTTGGGCTTGGTAAATTTTATCAGCTGGTTTTGCTGCAGGGACAGATTCTGATTCTCTTACTCATGTGCATTGTTCTGAACCCACTGGGTACCTTTTTATTTAGTGAGCTTTGAAGGTGTTTCAAATGTGATGCTTAGATGAAATTTCAGGAAATTACTGGAAAACAAAGCTCTGGGGGAAAAAAAACCAAGAAAGCCCCTAAGCCTCAATTCAGTTAATGCCGAAATTATGTTTTTCTGTGTTTCATTTTTTGCCTTTCACTAGAAAAATCAATATTGCTACAGCCCAGATCCTGAAGTGTTTTCTTAATGGAAGTTTTTCTTGAATTAAAAATCAAGGCCTGCAGGACTGACTCAGCATTACCACTGAAGCTGAAGGAAATAACTAAAATTATTGTGGCCATGGTTGAATTTTATAGAGATGTAAAGAGACTCAGGGAACATTTGCTCAGAACAGAGCAAGTTTCAGTTTATCACTTATAAACAGTGTAGTCAGCATAAGCTGTATAAAGATACTGTTCTGAGAAAGACTTTTACATTTGTACAGTGTTACTGTAAAAAAGCCAAGCTACAGCATTGGTTTGTAAAATGAAAACCAGAGCACCTGTTTATTTTGTTGATGCTCTAAAACTTACACAAAGACAAGAAGCTGACAACCTAGGGTTTACAATTCTGAAATTAGGAAACAAGTTTTCTAAGAACTTGAGGTTTAGAAACATGTTTGATGGGAATGAAAATATTATGGAATATGCTTGAGAATATGCTCAAGAGTTACTTGTGTGTGTCTTCAGTTTTACATTCTATGGTGTTTTGCAAAACTTTAAATGTGCCCAGTCTTAGCTTTCTACAGAGAGACAGTAAGAAAGATAAACCTAGGTAGCATGTGAATAGTGAGGTGGGCCAGGATTTGAGAGTTCACCAGCCCTTCCTTGCTGGGGGACCCAGCTGGAATGTTTTAGAGCACAGCCTGGATCAGAAGTAACTCACTGAGGTTCTAGGAACAGTGGGAAAGATTCCTCACTGGGTTAAAAACCTCTGGATGTGATATTGCTGTTATTCCCACACTGTAAGTAAAATCAACTTGTGGCTAAGAAGGTGTTGCCTGCAGAGATGAGCTTTGTTTTCTCACCACCTCTTTGAGTGGGCATTGTCTGTTTCCAGGAGAGTCTCTACCAACGTGTTGCCAATGTTGCTGTGGTTTTGGGCCCTTTATTGGTGTGCTGTGTGTTTGTTAGAGGACCCTGTGGATGTACACGCAGCAGGTGTGGGGCAGAGATGACCTGTGGACTGCTTGAATGAAACCACTCTTTGATTCTCTGGAAAACTTGAGGGTGTGCCCCTTCTGGCTTCTGCTTCATATGTTGGCTGCAAGTTTTTTGGACACAGCTGCATTGTCCATGTATATTAGTGTTGCTATAGCTGCTTTTTTATAGCAGGGTAGCTTTGGTGGGTTGATGGGTTTGTGAGGCTACTGGGGCATTTTATTCTGAATCGGTGAATATTGGGTAGCTAGCCAAAAATTTGAAGCTGATTTCTTTTAAAAAGTGTTTGGCTCCAGTTTAGACAACTGGATGAAATGGGCAGTTTTCCAGGTGTTCTAAGCACTTGGCATCTCTATCTGTCTTTCTTGGTCTGCACAGACCTACATTTATCTTAGTTAAAAAGATAAACAGTGTTGGGTGTTTCCACAGCAGTATTTACAGACTTTGGGGGTACTGGACACATTAAAATAACTATGAGGGCAAATATTAGGGATGCAAAAATGGGATGAGAAGTAAATAAACCCATCAGCCAAAACATAAATGGGGTAATCCTTTTCTTACTCTTTTCTCTTCTGATAATGGTGTCCACTGATAAGTGCTGATAGACTGGTAGTCATTCTCAGCAGTGCTGAGTCAGGATTAGGGTAGTTGTTCTCTGGGTACATCAGGTGTGTCATAGTAAAAACTTTGGGGATTTATAGCATAAGGTTGTGCTCTGAAAAGTCATTCCATGTGGTGAGGGGTGCCCAGGCTCACAAAGGGTAATAAAAGAGGTTTTAGCTGAATGATGGGATCACCACCTCCCTTGATAGACCAGCCCAATCTGGATTCACTGGACATTCCAAAAGACTTTATGGGTTAAGCGGGGAAGATAACAGGGAAAGAAATACTAGCAGAGAAGCAGTTTCTGCGCTGGATAATAGGTGCAACATCATTGCACCCCTGAAGGACTCTGTTCTGTAGTTTGTGTTACTAAATATGTCAGCTTAGTGACATAGATGTTGTATGAATGAATGAATGCTTAAGTTTATTGTCTTTGCTGGGATTTGTGGCGTTGGGGTAAAACTCATTGTAGCTGCAGCACCTTCACCTTGCTGCTGAGTTTGTTCAACTGTGTGGCCCTGGTTTTTGCCAATCCTCATCACAAAGGCAGAGGAGAAAAAAGCTGTAACTGGAAAACAGACCATGTTCTATCTTCTCTCCAGCTGCACTTGATTCCCTTGAGCCTGTGTATTGCATTGGATGAGGAACTGAAGCCCACCTTAAATGCTCATAACTCATGGGTATGACTCACAGAATTCTACCAAGCGAGTGGGGTAGGAAGTGGAAGCGAGGTGGGGGGCATGCAGAGGTTGAGCAGAGGGACGGTGCTGCAGCAAGGATGAATCTCCGAGGGAGCAGAGGGGCAGGTCTCCAAGAAAGAGGTCGTCAAACATACTGCAGCAACACACAGACGACACCAGACCTGGCTGGAAGCCCGTTTTTTTTCGGAGCCCTGCGCTGATTTAACCCTCCCAAGCTGATGTACTTTAGCGCTGCAGCAGCAGGTCCAGAAGTGCAGACGGTTTGCGGCTTTTCTCCCGCTCCTCCCCGCGCCCCCGAAGCTTCAGCAGCGAAACCGGGGCGGAGACGAGCGGCGGCAGCAGCAAGGGAGCCGCCCTCCCCCCGGCTAGGCAGCGAGATTTCTCGGCCGCCGGGAGCGAGAGGCCCGGCTCACGAAGGGAAGGCAACACGTGGGTGAGGGGGTGAGGCGGGACAGGCGGTGGGGGAGTCGGGGCCGACAGCGGGGCGCAGGGCGGCTCCGCCCGCAGCCGTGTCGCTGTTCCCTACTCAGGTGCTGAACTGGAGCCAGCCTCGGCTTAGCGGCCTCCCCCGCCTCCTCCCGCGCAGCAGCTGGACCAGGAGAAAGCGGATCCGGCAAGTCCCGGTCCCTCCTCCTTCCTCCTCCTCCCTCTCCTCCTGGGAGCCGACGTCTCAGGCAGCCGGAGAGCATGGACCGGGCGGCGGCGGAGCCGGAGGCGGCCGGCGACTGCTGCTTGCCGCTTCCATGAGGCGACCGGGCGGCGGCGGGGAGTAAGGCCGGGCCAGGGCGTGAGGAGGCTGTGGCAGCTCCCCCCTGGCACCTCCCCGCCCCGGCCATGGCGGCGGCTGCTCGGCGGAGCCGCGGCGGGGCGGTGGTGCTGGGCCTGCTGCTGCTGGGGCTGTGCGCCTGCCGGACTGCTGGCGGGCCGCTCCGCTACTCGGTGCGGGAGGAGCTGCCTCAAGGAGCCTTAGTAGGGAGCGTGGCGAGCGACCTGGGCGTGGATCCGCGGCGACTGGCAGCGAGGGGAGCGAGGCTTACTTCGGGCACCGGTCGGCAGTACCTGGAGCTGGAGCTGGGCCGCGGGGCACTGCTGGTGCGGGACCGCATGGACCGCGAGGCTCTCTGCGAACTGAGCCCTACCTGCTTTCTCAGCCTGGAGCTGGTCATCGAGCAGCCCATTGAGGTGCACAACGTGGAGGTGGAAGTGCTGGACATTAATGACAACGCACCGTGCTTCCCCCGCCAGGATTACCGGCTGGAGATCAGTGAGTCTGCCATGCCCGGGGCCCGCTTCCACATTGAGAGTGCTAAGGACCCTGATGTGGGCACCAATTCTGTGCAGAGCTACCAGCTCAGCCCCAACCGCCACTTTGCCCTGGACCTTAAAGGCTTCCAGAGTGGCAGCAAGCTCCTGGAGCTTGTGCTGCAGCAGCCACTGGACAGGGAGCAGAGTGCCCTGGAACAGCTGGTGCTCACTGCTGTGGATGGTGGGGACCCTCCCAAGTCAGGTACAGCCCAGATCTCTGTGCGTGTTGTGGATACCAATGATAACGCACCTACCTTTGACCGTTCCACCTACACTGTGAGCCTTCTGGAGAATGCCCTGCCTGGCACGCTGGTGGTCAAACTCAATGCTTCAGACCCTGATGAGGGCTCCAATGGGGAAGTTATCTACTCTTTTGGCAGTTACACCCCACAGAAGGTAAGGCAGCTCTTTAGTGTGGACCCACACTCAGGGGAGGTGCGGGTTAATGGCACTTTGGACTATGAAGAAGCATCTTCCTATGAGATCTATGTGCAAGCTACTGATCAGGGCCCTGTCTCTATGGCTGGACACTGCAAGGTGCTAGTCAACATTGTGGATGCCAATGATAATGCTCCTGAGGTGGTCCTGACTTCCCTGTACAGCCCAGTGCCAGAGGATGCAAAGGCAGGAACTGTGGTGGCTCTGATGAGTGTCACTGATCAGGACTCAGGGTTGAACAAGCAGGTGAGCCTACGTATTCCTCCCGGCCTCCCCTTCACACTGAACTCTTTCAAAAACTCCTACACCTTGGTCACCCAGGGCAATCTGGACCATGAGAAAGCATCAGCCTACAATATCACAGTTACAGCTACTGACTCTGGGAACCCCCCTCTCTCCTCCCAGAAGGTGATCCATGTGGAGATCTCAGACATTAATGACAATCCTCCACGATTTGAGGAACCTGTGTACTCAGTTTACATCCCTGAGAACAACCCCCTTGGAGCCTTTATGTGCACTATCAAAGCCACTGACCCAGATGTCGCCAAAAATGCCTATGTGACCTATTCTCTACTAGATGGGGAGATTGAAGGGCTACCTGTCAGTTCCTATGTTTCCATTAAATCTGATAGTGGTGACATGTATGCTGTCAGGTCCTTTGATTATGAGACACTAAGGGAATTCCAGGTGGTTGTCCAGGCTCAGGATGCTGGGATCCCATCACTGAGCAGCACTGTCACTGTCCACATCTACGTGGTGGATGAGAATGACCATGCTCCACAGATTCTGTATCCTACCTCAACCAACACTTCAGCAGCCCTGGAGATGATCCCACGCTCGGCATATGCTGGATATTTGGTAACCAAAATTATAGCCATTGATGGGGACTCAGGACAAAATGCCTGGTTGTTCTTCCACCTGGTGCAAACCTCAGATCCAGGTTTGTTCAGAGTAGAGCTTCATACTGGGGAGATTAGGACTACTCGCAAACTGGGGGAAGACAGCACACCTACTTTCAACCTGACGGTGGAGGTGAGAGACAATGGAGAACCACCGATGTCCTCATCAGTAGCCATCACTGTTGCTGTGGTGGACAGAGTTTCCAAAATCATCCCTGATAAAAGGAGGCACTTAAAAAGTCCAAGCAATTACTCAGAGATCACTATTTATCTCATTATTGCTTTGAGTGCCATCTCCTTCGTTTTCCTTTTCACAATCATTGGGCTTACTGTTATCAAGTGCTACAGATACAGTCTGTATGGGGACTCCTGCTGCGGAGGGTTCTGTGGGGTCAGAGAACGGTCCCCTGCTGAATTATACAAGCAGGCCAACAACAACATCGATGCTAGGTTGCCTCATGGTTTAAAAGTACAACCCCATTTCATTGAAGTGAGAGGCAATGGGTCTCTCACTAAGACCTACTGCTATAAGGCATGCCGAACAGCGGGCTCGGGAAGTGACACTTTTATGTTTTACAATACTTGTGGCCCAACAGGAACTACTGGTCCCTCTGCAGTCATGACTGAGAGGCATCTGACAGGACAGAGTGGGCAGAGCGCACAAAACCTGATCATACTTAAAAATGACTCCATTACGCCTAACGAGGTGAGGCTACATTGATAAATGGTCAGCATAGTGCTCTGAGCAAATCTGTACTTAAGCAGAGGTTCAAACTGGAAAACTCTTAAAGTATATTCCCTTCCAGGCTCACTCACACAGAGCTGTGAAATATGGTTCTAATGAATCTAATCTGTGCAATACATTTTTTTTGTAGGTAAATACTGGGGCTTTCAGGGTCTGTTTGGTAAGTTCAGTATGTGCATCTGTTTGAGATTCACTTCATTTTCGCAGTGTATGCTGTACACAGTATTGCCTCTCTTTTCTTTTACAGATCTAAAATTGCCTGCAGCCACAGTGCTAGAGAATAACACGTGTGGTCTTAAATTTTGGATGCTGAAACTAGTGTTGCAGGAAAACATAAATAAAGAAAATGTGATTAGGCTGGAAATCAATAGATTATGTCAGTTATGGATGTTTTCTGCTTCAGTGGTTTCATAACTAGGCAAAGCTGTTGAATTTAGATCATTGCAATAACATATGATTTGTGTCCTAATATGGGCATGTTTTAGTTATCTGAAAACTGCAGTCTCTCCTTTGATAATGTTTGTTCTACCCAATGCCGCATTTCATGCTTTCTGGGCAGTGACAAGCCAGTGACATCTTTGTGGAGAATTATGGCAAGTTCCTGTCATTATGTTACAGTGTGACAACTTCTAACCTGCTGGCTTGCTGCTGAAAATTCTTTAATACCTATGGTTTGACCAGCAGCATATTAACCTTTTCAGTATTTTCCCACAGTGAAGAATTAATGGTTGCTTTATGCTAGCATACAGGCAGTCTGGACTCAGTGTGTGGTTTGCATGCTTTGTACAGTTTGCTTTCTACACATATTGGAACTAAAACCAGAAGCACTCACAAAAGAGACTAATTGTGGTTTGCAAAAGGAAAATGCTGTGATTACTGTGTTTGTGCCCTATGATTGTGGCAGGCATAAGATCAGTTTGTGCACTAATGTGTGCTGTGTTTCCAGATGTGGGAAATCTAGGGGAGTCACTGTGGTGGGATAGAAAGGAGCCTGGTTTCTGTATTCTTGCCACAGAACTATAATTTATTTCTTTATATTTCTTTACCTATGAAGATGTTAGCATCTTTTTCAACTGTTTAGTTACACAAACATGCACAAATCTTAAAGACTAGTAAATCTTCCATAAAAATGCTTTTAAAGAGTAATGATTGTCCATTCAGTATTAATCCACCTAAAATGAATGCAGTGTTTTTCTGTAAATCGTGGTGGCAGAGTATGGGGGAGGGGGTATTTTTCCTTTTCCTGTGCAGTTTTTTCACCTTAAAATCTTTCTGAGTGCAACAAAATGCCTGGAATCTGTTTGATATGGGAGGGAATGTGAGATATACTGTGTAAGCATGTCTGCTGAAGAATCAAATATGAAACATACACCCTGCATCTGCTTTGCTGGTGGAAAAAGGGAAACAATAATTGAAAATTGCTTCACTTTGGATTCAATACAAGTAGGAAAGTAATTCAACAGACAGAATCCTTTGGGATTTGGGAATCACTCAGTTGAATGCAATAAATTAGCAAGTTTTGAACGCCAGTGCAGATCAGGCAGCAGTAGCAAAGCCAGCCCAAACTTGGAGTATAAAAGTAGAGAGATGTATAGCACAGCAGAGCTGAAAGAGTTACCAATTATTCAAATAGATCTGCATGATTGAAACAAAGGTGAAATTCTGACAAGTTCTGCTCATCACAAGTTGTTTTCTTAGGTCTGTGCTTCTTAAACTTGTCCTGTGGTAGCACATGCTATGAAGATGTAAAGCAGGTGTGCATGAGAAAATGGGTGAATGTAACCGTATTCACTAATTACTAATTCCTAGTTAATTACATACTGTAAAATTATGTCTTTCCCTTGTTTCAAACTCAGCACGTGCGTTGAAGCTGCCATACATTGCTTGGCAACACTGAATGATACTTTTTAAAAATAATGATCTTTGTATTAGCAGATCTTCAGAGAACTGTTGTTTTTTGTTTTTTTTGGGGTTTTTTTTTGTTAAAATGTACTTTAAATCAGGCTTTAAAATCCATGTCTTCACCTGTGTAGCATAGCAACAGACATTATTGTCCTTGCATTGATTTGCAAAGTTCATTGCAAATGTGTATGTTACTTTTGGATAATGTGTATAGGTACCTTTTATTCCAGTTTTGGGAAATTGGTCTTCTCAGTGATGAAGATGGGACCAGGTGAATGGGCTTTCTATGTCTGCGTATTGTATGCAGGGTTTCACAAAGGCTAATATTTTGTGTTGTTTGTATAGCGAGAGAAAAATACTTCAGAGTTATTTGGGATAAATCTCAGTAACACTCAATGCAATAATGTCTTAGACCTTTGCATATTTATGAGTAAGGTCAAAGATGTTAATAATTAAGCTAAGTTGTGACTGACTTCATTGGGTCATTAGAAGGAAGCAGTGGAAGAGGAAATCCAGTGTATTAAGGTTAGGTAGGGAATTTTTTGTACCTGTTGAAGCACTGATTCCCATGTTCTGACTTGTATTGCTAATGTTGTGGAGGTGGAATGGAAGCTTGTTTCTAAAAAACAGCCTGTACTTCTGCAATAACTCTCCTTGCCTGTACAGTCAGTTATAGGTTTATAAGAATCTCTCAAATCAAGTGTGTTTTGTAAAAGAAGTGTACTGATGCTTACAGTTGCACTGAAAACCTTAGAAATGGTTATTGCTCGCAGGAACCTCATGATAAGGATGAGAACACAGGGTTAATGGGTATCTCTCATCAGCTGGGTAACTGCTGCAGCTGAGCAGGCAGGCAACATATATAGAGAGCAAAATACTGTGGCTTTGTTGCTGGTCTGTGTGAGGTTTTGGGCAGCCCGGATTCCTGCCTTTTGAAAGAGGGGTGCATTCAGCTATGAAGAGGGTGTGTGAAGATGTGATTTTGTTACTGGGCACTGCTGCAGCAGAGATATGTCATATTCAGGAAAGGTTTTGGTGCTTTACTCTGGAGTCCTTTTTCTCATATGCCTGTGAAGATGCTGAGTGATGTCTGGGTAGCTTCTGGTCTTTAGTTGCTTTTCAATTCTCCTGTCTTGTTCTTATGCTCTGTACACCTAAGCTTGTCCATTATGTCTTGCATCTCATGTCAATCGTTTCCCTTTAATGCAGGGAATAACAATGAAGCCAACAGGCTTTAACAGTTTTCTCTCCCAAGAGGCCACCTGACACATTCCTAATGATGGGTGGGCTGCCTGGATACTTCATATAACTAGATATAAACTCTTCTAATTATACATTTCTTTGTACCCTTTTTTTGTGTGGTGGTACATCTGGCTGACAAAATATGATGTTTCATGTGATATTCAGAAATAAATTTGCATGATGCTCTATGGGCATTTTTCAGAAAGCATAACAAAAGCTGCACATTAGTGACAGTAACACTCAGGGGTTCATTGGAGTTTTACAGCTGTTTACTCTACTCCTGCCTCTTTCTCTGTATTTTGTATTTCAAAACAGGCTTATTAAGCATACAGAAAAAAACAACACTTAAGGTGAACACATCTTGATAGTGCTTTAAAATGCAAGCATGTTTTGAAGTGTCTAAATCCGGTAAACCCACAGCATTGTCTGGAGCAGTCTTTCCAAGAGATTTCTCACAGAGGCTTTAAAGGTATTAAAGGTGGAATATCTTACAATCTCAGTTCAAGAGCTTAAGCCTTTAAGAAATTCTCCAGCCCCCTGACATTGTAAAGGTTAACTATAAATGTTCTTTTGTTTAGTGGCAGTATCTGAACCTGTTTTGCCCTGTGCTTCAGCATTGTCATGCTCTTGGTTCAATGCTTTCTGCTGTGCCAGCAGAAATTTGCATCCAGTCTTCAGCAGAGGCGGTTTTCTTCTCTTGGCACTCATTAAAGATACTTTACAGAAGCACTTGCCTTTTCCATTCACCTTTGTTTTCTCAGTTAGGAATGGAAATGAACACTGCTGGGGCTAAAATCTTTGGATTTCTGAATTACACCCTTTTCCAGTTTCCATTCTGGTTTCTTGTATAATAAATACATGTTAAGCCTATAAGTAGTTTGTTCCCCACATCAAATTAATTGTAAACATTTACTGAAGGAAGTCAGAAATAGAAGGCTCTGTTTCCCCACATCTGTCAGTAGTGACTCACTGGAAAACAGGCAGAGCTGCATGCAGTCAGGTGTGCTAAAAGGCCTTTTATTATTGCTTCAAAGCAGATGTATTTGATAAATATACCATATATCATTCTGTTGTGCATTTGTGTGGAAATAGGAATGGAGTGAGGTGTCTTTGGCAGTCGTATCATCTGGTAACTGCAAATATTTGATTCACACTTCTCTACCTCTAGCAGGCCCTGTTTTAGCAGCTGCTGAAGTGAATGGTAGCCTTTGCATTGATTTTCATGACAGAACAACATTAACAGATTTCAGAAATTCCTCCTGTTCCAGCGACAAATCCTCACTGTGTTGAAGTATGAGCTATAAAAGAGAACTGAGTAAAATGTTTGTAACAATGTACTCTCAACTAAGTTTATTCTCCATGAACCAATGCAATGATTATTAAGTTAACCCATTCTGTGCCATTTGAAAACAACTGTGTGAAATTTTGCATGAGCATTTTGCTGCTAGGGTGGCTCCATTTTATATTACATTCACTTTGATTATCAGACTTTCTGGTGGGGTTGATTGTCTATTACTAGTTACATAATGCTTGTGGTTATATGGGTGGCAGAATGTAATGTTGGTGACTCAAAGGTTGACATGAGGTGTTCATCTGGTGTGACAACAGCCACTTCTCTAGGTGCCTGGATAGATTTTGACTCATCTCACGAGTATGATGATGTGTGCTGTTACTAAATCAGGAAAAGCAGGTGATGGGAGAAAGAGGAAATGATTAATTAGTTTTGTGCTGGATTGTGTGACTTTACATCAACATGATGTGACATAGTAAGAGTATGGGGATATACAGCTGGGAAGCATCTGGAACACTTCAAAGTCAGTATTCCTCTTCGGGTTTCCTCTCTGTACTCATGCTTCCTGACCAGCTGTGTCTTGTCCTAGTGGTGTTGATTTATGACACAGCTACACTTCTCACAGCAGAGTGTGTGACAGGGCTTTGCAGAGGAGCCCATTGACAGCTCCTGGGCAAACTCCTGTCCCCTGGGACTGTGCTGAAGACACGTTTCTACTTTGAGATGGGCCATTTCATGTCATGGCACTGTGACTTTGTGCTGGGTGACAGCACGTGTCAAATGTGGCAAGTTTCAGTGGGTGGTCTGGTAAAGGTGGACTGTTCTTAACCAGAGACATAAGCTAACTCAGTGAGGCAGACCATGAATGCCTGATGGGGGTATAAGAAGCAACACTGCTGTGTCTGATCTGGGGAAAAATATTGCTGAGCAAATCTGCTGCCTCTGCTATGCTGTCACTTCTATTAGTGGTCCTTTTTTTTTTTTTGTCTGTCTTGCTCCTAATTGCCAATGTTATTTAAAGCTGTATTGAAAAAACTTTTGTGTTATGACAGAGGATCTTAAAGAATTATAGTCTACAGTAGAACAAAAAGAGAAGCCAGTTACACTGACAAAATTGGAATTCCACCAGTTTTGCCAGTTGCAGGACATTAGCCTGTTGTAACACAAGTGTAGGACAAACATGTCTCTTGCTGGGGTCTAAAAGTTCTCAGTCTGCATTACCAGTGTGCACATGGTAAAACTGGATGTGAATAGGTCTGGACAAAGGCAGGCTGCTACCCAACTGCCTCCTCCTCCTGTTCTTCCTGTGAAGACTTTAAAAATTAAAGAAGTCCCAGACATTGAATTTTTCAGTTAATAACAACAACAAAACCCCAGCCCCTCAAAGTTCTGAAAGTCAATAGTGGCAATAGATCTTTCCATCTCCAGAGTATATTTTTATGGTCCTGTCTCATCCTTCCTTCTTCTCTGGGAGCAGCACTACAGCCGTACTTGAAGAGTAGCAGCAAGCAGAGAACTGTTTGGGAGTAGCCACAAGATGCCACAGCTTGTGGATAGTAACTCTTGAAAATACCACCATCTCCTAATTGCTGCTGTTTCGGTTATAGTGACATGATGAATGTTGGTCTATGCATGTGAAGTGGATAAGTGATGAATTCCTAACTGATGAGTTTCTCTGGCCATCATCACCTATTTATTATCTGATGTCTGAAAGTTCCAACTGCAAAATAACCCCATAGATTTTTGTCTTCTAGCCAAGAGCTGGAAAGCTCTCATCTGAAAACCAAAAATCTGTATACTATGAGGAAGTGCCCATTTTCTTATTTTCTCACTCCTACTTGGCTCATGTTAGACTTTTCCAGTTCTTTGATGTAATCTCACTTCATCTGTGTTTTGCCTGGGACCATGGTAAGATTCCTCCTCCTCACTCTGCTTATAGGCCTGTATAAATCACTAACCTGCACCTCTCCCATTGCAAAAAGACAAAGAGGCTTTCTTTCCACCCTCAGACTGGCAGTTCCTCTGCTGTAAGAAAATCCTCAGCAGAGGAAAAGCCAAACCTTCTGGTCTCAGCACCCTTCATATGTCAAGAAAGTCAAACTCAGAAGTGGGTCTGATCAGTGTATTATTTTCTATCTGTACTCATTGACTCTTGCTACATGGTTGACTTCAGAGTTGCTTTGACATCCCTGGGACTGGGGCCAAAATGGAATGAATCAGAAAATACTGGAACCATGCATAATGGGCTCCTTGTCAAACCACTTTCTGCTAAACTCATCAGAACCTGAGCATACCAGGGAACTGGGGCTAAATGGGAAGGAAATTACTTAGCACAGATGTTTAATGTGTGGTTGCAAATGGCAGCCTCCCCCTTTTTGTGTAACTTGGACCATAAAAAATACTAGGATGCACATCATCCAAGAGCATCGCACTCTTGAGTGATGCTGGGCCCAAGAAATATGGTGATGCAGCGATAGTGCAAGTTGTAATTGCTCCATTTTTGTTTGAATAAAACCTATTGATCCAGGGAAAAGCATACCCCAAACCTCAAGAGAAAAGACAGAGTTGGCTTTAAATTATTCAGAGCATTCAACACTTTCTTTTTCTCTTTCAAGTAATGGGACCAAATTCATTTCTGATCTGCCTCCAATAACTTAAGACGATTAAACCATCACTGTCATATATTATTTGTGTGTTTGGCACTGTACAAGAGACCAGGAATGAGTGTAATCCGTTATTTTTCTGGACATAATTTCTCTCTTTGAATTCAGGTGCCTGAAGTTAAGCAGTGGCTGCGATATCACTTGCAGAATAACATCTTGAGAATCCTGGGAAATAACCTTGTTGTGTGCTTAGAGCTTTATTTTGAAAGACTTGAACTTGCCCTGAAAATGATTTTGATGGTCCCCTGACAATGCAAAAAAAAAAAAAAAAAAAAAAAGAAAAAAATATTTCTGGAGCAATTTTTTATCAACTTAGGATTTCTTAATTATCTCCTTATTTAGCAAGCCATTCTGCAGCACTGCAGCACATACTGAGGTTTGTTGGTCAAAGGGTATTGCTGGCTATTTTCCCCTTCCATGAATACAGAAAATGTAATGGTTCTTGGTGTTATGAAAGGTGTCTGCATTGGATAAAAGACTTGCTGCAGACTAGAAATCTGATACAATCTAGTGCAGTCGTCTGCAGTACACTGAATGCCAGCAGAAACCTCACAGCAGACAGACACACCCCCCCCCCCAGCCTGCTACTTCCTCTGACCCTGCAAAAGCTTCTCTGGGAATTGGTCAGGATGTGCCTGCCTTTTCTCA
>JAVHNF010081469.1:0-19114 GCA_034783455.1 Micropsitta finschii | reverse complement strand
AGGGGGGTTGGACTAGATGATCTTTTGAGGTCCCTTCCAACCCTTGGGATTCTGTGATTCTGTGATTCTGTGATCTGAATAAATTCAAAATGGTAAAGATTTTAGAACAGGTTTATGAATAAACAGTGCACACACATGTTCTGTGATTTTTCCATGGAGGTATCTAGGGGTTAATACAACCAACTAAAAATGATATCTATGGAAAATAGTTGTTATATGAACAGATGTGTGCTGAAACAAAAATATGTGAGATATGCAAAAGGTTTTCTGTAATGTCTTGTTACCTTAGCACCACTTGGAATATGCATGTGGCCACCTTGGAAACAGTCTTAATTTTAAGATTTCTAATGTAGCACAATTGATTTAGTGAACAATTTCCTGCCTAATATAATTCATTTACTTCGTGTACCAAGTTCTGGTTTTAAAATGAAGCTTTATAATAGCTAAATGTAAGGTTCTGTTGATGTTTGTCTAAGCATTTTTCTAAGTATCATTATGTCTATTTTAGAAGATCTTACAATCTTTGTTGTAGTGATTTAATAATATACATATGTAATATAAATTTATAAATACATGTCTTCCATTTTGTGTGTTACACTATTTAGTGTTCAGATAGGCTATAGTTTGTACATAAAGATGGGAGGAGGAATAAGGATGTTTCCTCTTTTCCTCTGTGCACAGTATTAGATTTTTGAAACAAATGACATGGTGGCAGCCGGGGCTATGCAGCACTTTGCAGGCAGCTTGCAAAGGGACTTTGAAATCTTTTCTGAATTTGTGTATCCCTGTGCTGCCTCAGATTTGCAAATCTCAGGTTGGTGAGTCATATTTTCCCTAGTTAGATGGCTAATTTCCGATGATTTCCTGATTGCTTTAGGCCTTAGTCTCACAGTTCTATCTGTAAAATGTGAATAAGGGCAGTTTCTCAACTTGAAAGGCGGGAGCAAGGAGAGCTGCATTAAATTCTGTATTGTGCAACATTATCGTCATAACAGGAAGAGCTGGATCCATACGCATCCTGAATCAATATTCCTGGTTAACTTCCTTGGGCATGATGATGTAACTTTTTGCAAGAGGACCAGTGAAAACAGAAAAACTTAAGAAAAATATTATAATCTTAATTTTAACTTTGTTAACTTTGTTAAAATTTCTATTCTTCCCTTCAGCCTGGAATAAAAAGGCAAACAGACAAAACAAAAAAACAGGGAAAGCAGGAATTTTGGAGCGAGGCATTTACATTTCTTCTTTGACCTCATTTTGGTTTATGTTCCTCTGATATGCATAGTGGCAAACTACACGTTTTCACTTATGGGGAGAAGTCTTTTAACGATGGCTTACGGTGCAGTCTTTAATCATGTGGGTTGCCTCCAGCACTTGCTTAGAGTAAAATTCCACCCTCTCCATTTTCAGATGGGTTGTACTGTTGGCTGTTTCTGCTTGCAAGACTGTCTGTGGTTTGGAAATTGTGTTTAAATTAAAAAAAAAAAAAAAAGAAAAAAAGTAAGGAAAAAGAAATAATCAGAACATTTGTTAAGGAATTTGTTATGAATGGGAACAAAGAGCAATGAAACAAGCTTGGAATGAGTTTTAATTCACATGTTATTCTGGGAGCCTACAATTTCTGGTGAGAAAATGGCATATTTCAGGTCTATTTCCTCCAGTTTTGGCATGGAGCAATGCATTTTTTGTTCAGTCAGATGTTCAAATGGGAGTTTTGGATGCTTAGAACTAATTTTAGTAGGTGGGGGGCAAATTTATTATGATGCTACAAATAGAGTTTGATCACAGCTGCTTCACTGCAATTATAAAATTGGCTGTGAATCACTTAAACGATATTTACTAGATGAAAAAAAAAATAATAAATCTGATCTATACAAATTCTGTCTTGTTTCCCTTAATGTTCTCAGTGTCATCATTGATATACCCAGTATTTTGAATTTGACTTGATTGTCTTGACAGAATATTTTCATGCTGCTCGCCTTCCCATGCCCCAACAGTGATAGTGTGCTCAAATGACTCTCCTATTCTTTCCTGAAGAAATTGTATCTTTCTGTGTTAGGTTAAATTTCTGAGCTTTTTCTGAAATTACAGTAAATCACACACAGACCTCTTCAGACTTACTAAAAAACTGTTAGAATCTTTGCTGGCAGTTGGGCACTTCAAAGCTCTTGCTGCTGCAGTCTGTACATGACTAAAAGGCTGTAAGGCAGACCCTGCAAGGTGAAAGCTTTCAAATCAAAGCAAGTCTTAATATCCTGCTATTACTACCTTTGTAAGACACATGGAGAATAATAACTTTACATATTTATGATTTTATTTCTGATAGTAACTGCTTTAATGTTCATGGGGTTATGTTTTTGAGTTAGAAAATACTAAGTTATATTCCATATCTTTTTTGACATTTTGTGGCAGCTCCTCTCCCAACCTAAAGTGGATATATTCCAGATCTGTTTAAAAGTTTGCATTGTGCAGAATAAGCTTAGTCAGCCTCTTTCTTGAGAAAAGCATTCTCTTCACAATTCAGTTAATGGACTCAGCTATGGTGATCATTTTGGCATTCTTCCCTGCAGCTGATAAAGAAGCCAAACATCTGTAAAGTTCTCCATTGACAGGAGCACAGTATACCTGTTAGTCTATTACTGAAATTCGTTTATATTTGACTGAGGTATGCTAGAAACTTAAATATTTCCTTTTGGTTTAAAATCTCATAAACCCTACCTTATGCAGTGTTTTGAGGGGTGGGGAAAGCTAGTGGAAAACGTGATTAAAATCTTGTAAGCTTCAAGGCTTTTAAACATCTTGGCACCTGCATATGTTTGTGTGCGTGTGTTTTACTGGTTTGTTTACTAATTTTAAATTAGTTTTAAAAATTAAATATAATTTTGAAAAAATCTGTTTTTAAATTAAGAATGAACAGGCTTTTCAGCTGAACACAAAATTTTTGTAGTTATCTAGCCAAATAGTTTATGGAACTAATATTAATAATTTTTAAAGTGAAGTTGTATGTTACAACTTTACTGATTTTTCCATTACAGGTAATTATGTTCTGCTTAGCAGAAGTTTTAAATCTCTGTGGATTTAAAAATAGATCTTTTAATGCCTTTAAGACTGTGAAGTTAATAATCACTTAATCGATTTGCCTTCACTTTCTAATTGTCAACTAAACGGCTGAAGGGTAGAGGTCATCCATAACAACTGTCAGAGCAGGTTTGATGTAGGGACTTCTAAAAAAATTAAGAGTTGATGTCTGTTAAATTTGGTGCCTCAGTTTCTTGGTATAATGTTTAGCTAAGTGGCTTCTTGTGTGACACTCAGTTTGACTCAAACCAACTGCATATATCTCAGAAGAGGAGTTTCATTTGGCTTCAGTGCCCTGAGTTTGCGTTGGGGTAGACCTCTAGACTGAGCTTTTTCTGAAATGTATAATTTCAGTGAGTGAACAGACAGCCTGGGGTGAAGCTTTACTCATTGCTAACGCTATTTGAAGCTCTCTCAGTGATAGCCTCCTTAAGAAGTAAAGCATAAGCTATTTTGCACACCAGTCCTCCAGGTACATCGCTGTTGTAAGGAAAGGACATTTTTAAAGGCACTGAATTGAGAAATATGTTATCTGTGCTGGTTTTCTAGGTCCTTAGCAAAGAAGTTAATTTTTGTAGCTTCTAGGGATATAAAAGGACCTCCATCTGGCTGTCTGCAGCAAAGGGCTCCCACCACCTGGAGGGCTGAGGGGTGTGCCTGATGCTCTGCCTGGCGGTGGATGCTTCTCAACCCCTGATGTCTGCTATTTTTATCAGTATAGATCTGCTTCTGTCTTTGCTTGGCCAGGTTGCAAGGAAGCTTCACTGTAACCTCTCTTTTCTTGTCTTCTTTAGCTTGGTTTCATTCTCTCCCCCATTGATCTTCTGCAGAACTCACAGTTTTCTATAGTAAAACTCATTGAGATGCTCCAAATTTGGAGCTTTTTTTTTTTTTTGAAAGAAAAAGTACCAAACCATTAATTCTGTTATAAGAACTGTCTGTGCTCTCTGAGCCACCTTTTCTAAAATATACATTGTCTGCTTCACTAATGGAGGCTTCCTTATGGGGAGAGATTAAGCACAGTTGTCTAAATCTTCTCAACATCTGCACTTTGCCATGGTTGGAGCCTGGTTTTTGGTCTGCATGGGCTTTGCTCTGACAAGTTCTTTCTTGAATGCCTAGTAGCATGAACATAAATGGCCCTAGTGATCTGATACCCTTCCTACCAAAAATATTCTCATGGCCTTACTTGCTTTCATCAGCCCCACTAAGTAAACTTCAGCTAGTGGAAGGAGACATGTTGGAGCACAGCAGCAGAACAGAATGGATGAAACTACAAATTGTTAGTCTGTTAAACACAGATTATGTCCTTGGGTACAAATTCCATTAGCGACTGAATGAGTCTGGGTGGGTAATAGCTTGTGGAAGTATTTGTTATGACAAAACCAACTTTTCATTAATAGACAAAGTTATCCTGTTTTCCTCTGTAGTCTGGCCAACATCAAAACGTTTCAAACTAATTTCAGACTTGTAGAACACTGTCTATCAGATACAGACATATGGATTGAACTAGTAATTTGCTTGCCATCTGCTGATAAAGGAAGCAAGGCGTCTAAGTAGAAAATGAAGTAAATTTTCTTCCCTCCACTGGAATGTCATATGGTGCCTTTCGTTGTTTGTGTTGACATTTCTATTGATTCTTATGTAAAGTGTTACATCGCAATGACCTGCATCTGCTTTCAGTCTGATAATTATGATCTTTTTTTTTGTTTACAAAATAACCATAATCATTTGATCCTATAAATAATGTAGCTAGAAAATTACTCGCTTGAAATCTGAAATAATAGATATCCATAGTTCTTATTGTGTGAAACCGGAAGCAGCATAATCCTTTGCTCAGAAAAGAAAAACCCTGAAATGTTACTAACAAGGGTTAATTAAAATTTTATTTTCTTTTTGTAAAAATTTCCCCTTTCCTCCTGAAAGATAGGATAGAGGCCAGGAAAAACAATACAATTCCCAACATAAAACCAGAAAAACAAACAAACTGCCAAAACTTTTCTGCTTAGGGGAAAATGGATACTTAAGCTTTCAGGTTTTTTCCCTTTAAGAGTTTTCTCTCACGAGCCCTAATGGTTGATGTAGGTCCAGAGTTTGCCCCCAAATCTTTGCCAAACCTTAGCTGTGCTGGCAATAGCTTTTTCGTCCAGGGATGATTGACCTGAAGGGGCACCATCATAGTGCTGAGAGCAATTCCTCTGCCACAGTGCATTGCTCAGCTGCTTGCCTTCGGGAAGCTGCAGGGCATACGAGTTAAAGATTTGCTTCCTGAAACTGTATAGACTTCTTATTTAAGCATATAGGCCCTGGTTATCTGTGAAAATAATAATAATCAATCCATAATGAAAGTTTAAGTGTTTCTTTTAGTCAGTTTCTTTTAGTTAATGCTTCTTATATGTTTGTCCTTTCATGAAGAGTGTCTCTATTTAAAAGTGATATAGCAAGAACAAAATGCAGTAACTTCTCAACAGGCTTACTGCTTTCACAGGTAAATAAATTACATTCTCAATTGGTTCTCAAATACATGAAACTTTGGTTAAATAATAATAATAACAAATAATAATTTTAGCCCTATATTTTTTATATTGACAAATATTTTGCTTTTCATTGATTTCAGTGATTCATTTTGAGCAGATAAAAATATTAATGAGCTGTGCTCTTAAACATGAGTTATGTCTTCATAAAAGTTGTGACTAAACTGTTGATTTTCTTTTAAATAAGACAAACTGATTTTTTGTTTGCTGCAATTAGACTATTTACTTGCTAGTGTAGGATGTATAAAAGGAATGGAAGAATTTTATATGTGCTTGAAGTGAAAGCAACATGCAAAATTACTACTTGTCCAGTATACTGTTTTCTCTTTTGTATCTTTGTTTTCCTGAAAATTGATGTTCCTTGTTTGGAGACCTGCAGGATCTGTAAACAATGCAGGTACCTATTAACACATGCAGCTTTCTCTTTTTTGAGCGTCGTTATGTAAGGTTTAATTTGAAAAATGTTAAACAGTTACATAAATAACACCTTTTCTACAATGTACAGGTAATTGCTATTTTACATTTAGAATCTATAGTATTCAGAAAGCTACTGCAATGGTAGCAGTATTTTAATGGACATTTGTTGCAGACATACACAGCATTCTGTTTAAGTATGTTTACTGCATCAACAGAGCCAAATTACTGCTAAGAGAATACTGCTTCACAATAACCAGGAAGGTATCAGATACTTAGACTGACTTTGCCTATCAGAAACTGGTAAACTTGCTGTTGTGATGGGCATATTCACCTCAGGGTATTAAATGGTTCCTCACAGGTTGGTGTTTCTAAGTCCATTAAATAGCTTGGTAAATTGCCTCAGAAGGAGATGAGGGGATCAATGATAGGGTAGGAGGAGCTAGACCCCTTCTCCCTTCTCTTAGGCTGTATGATCTGGGACAAAGGCAAATTTCTTTTGTGTTTCTAATGATGCATACTTTTATTATATAGTAGCTTTCAAGGTACATTGAGATTTATGAATATTATCAAATTGCTTTGCGAACATTGAATATGAGGCAGTTCAGAAGCAGAAAAGTTTATAAAAAGTACCTAAAATATTGTATGCATAGTATTCACTTATCCGTTGTCTATCAGTCAGAGCTGTTCTTTTGCAGATAGAATTGCCTTACTGTGATACTATCACAATTCTGACATGAACAAATGATTTCAGAACCATTCATGTCAGGTCGAGATGATGAGAACAGCAGATAGACATGAGAACTAGGACTGCATAAACAATATATTCTTATTGCTGGACTAACGCAGGTCCATAGAAGTGGCAGCGTTGTTCTCACTGCTCCAGTATTGCCAGAGTGGTATTCCCCTTTCCCCAGCAGGAGAGAATTGACTGCAACTGTTTATTTTCAACACATGGTTGATATCTTTGTCTGTCTGTCTCTAGATCAGCTGTGCCTTGTTAGGGACTTTACTCATGAGCCCTGAGAATCTTGCTCAACCTTTCATCTCCCTGCCATGTAACTGTGGTTTGTTGGAAATAACTGAGAAAAAATGTAAACTTACTGAAATGACTAAGAAGTCTATAGTCAGTGTCAAAGGAGAGAGGGGATGAACTGAATCAAGGGTGTATGTAAGAGATTAGTCTGTGCCTTCTCAGATATATTTATAATATCTCTCTAGATGGAAAAAGAAAAACTTAACTGTTGCATTTGCCCTTTGTGAAATGCGAGAAAGGATATTTCAGCCTGACCAATTCCTCTTGGTCTTGAGGTTTCTCTTTGTACTGTACAGGGGCATGAGAGTGTGGTATTCCCAGGTGTATATAATCCCAGAATATACCCATACGTTATATTGAAAAAAACCACCTTGGTTATATATATAGCATACGCTACATTTGTATGAGTGAATTTAGGTAGTTCAGTTAAGAGGCTATAGAGACACTGATGCAACTAACAGAAACATAGTAACAATGGGAAGGAAATTTGGGAGGTTTGTGCTTTCTCCATGATAGCCTTACCTTTGATCATCCTGTGCAGCATTGCTTAAATGAATCCTGGAGAGAAAATACTGTTTATTTTTTAAGATTTTAAATTATGAAGAAGTCACAGCTCTCAGGTGAAGTTGCTGTGATCCTTCTGTAGATGTAAAAACCATTTTTACATGGAGAAAAATGCTACTGGCTCTCTGGCCTACTTGCAGGCTCTAGAGTGCCACTGATGTATCCAGGCAGTCCTTAGAACTTATATCCACTCACTCCATACAAGTTATTTCAATGTCTCAACAGACATTACATGTATTATGTTTTTTAGATAACGCCTATCAGTGCCTCCACTGAATTGCTCTTGTGCTGCTGCTATTGCTCTGTACTCCTATTAAACCAGGAAGGCTCCATCCAGAGATCAGCCAAGTTTTCAAAGAACTGATAGTGTCCAGGAGAGAATTATAAAAAAGGACGGATTTTCCTCAGGATTTTTTGAAATGCAGCTGTACTCATTATCTTACTATTGTCAAAAGCACTTCAGCTGGTTTCTAGTCTTATCACAGTTGTAAAATGAGAGTTGTTTTCAGTAACTGGCAGAGCATTGTCAAACATTTTTGCCTACCATGTCTTCTTTCTGTTGAAGTAATGGACAAAAATGGTCCATTTTTGCATTTATCATTTTGCAATAAGTTTACATTTATAAGTTTGCATTTATAAGTTTGCATTCAATAAGTTTGCATTTATCATTTTGACTATACTTTGCTTTATAAATCTGTATAGTCAAAATGAGAAATGCAAGCTTATCGAAGAACAGCATCTATTTTACCACCTGATACCATTTTTTTTTTAGTAGAGACTTTTAGATATAAACATTTGCTGCAAACAATGATATCTCCAAAGGGAAACTTAAAATGCCTTCCTTTTGTCCTCTGCTGGGATTTTCTGGAGAACTCTACCATGGCCAGCATAGCTGTGTCAATCTCTTGTTGGTATGTGCAGAATGTCAGCCTGCCTCGCGTCCTTTTCTAGGAGGAACTCTTGAAAGATTGAAGTTACCCTCCCTTAATAACACTGGAAGCACAAATGGCTAAAATATGCTGACAGCTGTGTCAGTTGAAACCTGTACAAAAAAGAATGAATGTTTTTTGTTGAAATATTAATTATTAGAGTGTATAAGACCAATGTTTGATTGTTTGATTTGATTTTGCAGATAGCAAGGAAAATGGATGACCTTTGTATTATTTTTCTGTGTGAAATCTTTTTTTTTTTTTTTTACCAACAGTGCTGTCATTTGATAATTTGAAGGGCTATGTGGCATTATGACCACAAAAGGGGTAGATAGAACACATTAAGAGAGTTTATGAAGTTGTTGGGAAAAAGAGTATAATGATAGCAGCAGATAAAAAAAAAAACATGTAACAGCTTCAGAACAGATGGAGTCCTCTAAGGAAGCTGACTGAACATGGTCTGGGAACTATAAATTGCATTTAGAAGACAGGGCTTTCATTGCAGATGGCAGGTTCTCTGTTAGGAGGTGAAAGCCAGTACACAGCTATAAGCATGTAGAGAACTGCAATGAATATGCCTAACATCTTGTGTTTGACATACATAGAAATTTAAGCTGCAATATGAATTCAAAAGGCTAATGAACAAGTTCAGAACATGAAATCGGTTGTAGCGTTTGAAACCCAGCAGCTTGCTTTCAGGCATAGAAAATTTTAACTAAGTATAAAGGTACAATAAATTTGTGGCCCAAAAACTGAAACAAGGCATTAACTTTAAATGTCATTTTCAGTCACTCTTACATTAAAATATGACAGAAAAGCCCTTTCTTTCTTCCCATGTCCCAAGCTGGTGTCATTCCAGAGTCACCAGGTCGAAAAGCAGTGGTTTCTCTCTGGGCCTGTTACCCCATATTATTTTATTACCTCATTTGACCTGGACCTGATTTCAGTGGAATGAATGCGAATTTTAGTTTTGACTGGCAGTCCTATTCTAGGAAATGATACCTAGATCTTAGGGAAAAAAAAAATCCTCTCTGAAGTTACCCCATCCCATGGACTTTCAGGGCGGGACTTTTCTCATCTAATCACTGTGCAGGTATCTGAGCCTGAGTTATCTGTCTAGGATTCTTGGAGCCAATGCAAATTTAAACATCACAGTTCTGAAGTGCAAAAAGTGACTTGCCTCATCCAAAAAAGTATTTCTGTATAGTCTGTACTGGGTTCGGTTGTAGCAGTCATATTTCTCCTTATTAGTAGCTGGTGCAGTGCTGTGTTTTTGACTTTCAGCCTGGGAACAGTGCTGATAACACTGATGTTTTTAATTCTTGCTAAGTAATGTTTACTCTCACCAAGGACTTTCTCAGTCTCATGAGCTGCCAGGGAGGAGGGGAAGCCAGGAGGAAGCAGAGACAGGACACCCGACCCAAACTAACCAAAGAGGTGTTCCATAGCACAGCACATCATGCCCAGTATATAAACTGGGGACAGTTACCCAGAGGGGCTAGATCACTGTTCGGGTCGGGCTGGGTATTGGTGGTGAGCGGTTGTATTCTCTTTCCTTGTTATTTCCCTTATCCTTATTATAATTGGTGCTAGCAGCAGTGGCTTGTGTTATACCTTGGTTACTGGACTGTTCTTATCTTAACTCGTGGGAGTTGCATTCTTTCGATTCTCCTCCCCATCCCTCTGGGAGAGCGGGGGGGGGGAGAGGAAAAAAGGAGGGGAGTGAGCAAGCGGCTGCATGGTTCTGAGGAGTTACCAGCTGGGCTTAAAACACAACATAGTCGGAGAACTGTACAGTTCTTGGCCCTTCATTATACTGGCTTTGCCTGCAATAACTGTGAAGGAAGCCTAGACACATACACTGCTACACAGCAATCACAATAGGTGATAAAAATAAACAGAGTTCCTGCTTCTGCTTTGTCCAAATGGCAGCATTACCACTGCAGGTAAGAAGCAAAACTTTAGCATATCTGCAGTTAATGACTCTTTTGTCTCCAAAATGTAATTTGTCAGTTAATGGGAAATACTAATATGGCTTTAGTCAAGGAGGAAAGGGGAAGGTTTAGCTAAAGATTAAAACATTATCTTATGGAATGTTTGCAGTTTTATTTATTAATAGTTTAATTTTTGTTGCAGATTTTTTAATTCAAACAAGCTTTTTGTGCTTTATTTCTTTATAGCTCTCATAGTGTACCTGCCTTTGCTCCTTCTGAATCTGTAAAATCCATTTCAAAGTGAATAATCTGTTGATGTCCATTTTAAGTTACTGGAGGCCTCAAGTGGTTATCAGTGATTTGCTACCCTTTATACATTAGTCAGCTGTGTAAATCCAGAAATGCAAACTTTGACTTAAGATTCTTGGTCATTCCTGTTAAATATTCAGTGGTGTTCATTTAAAAAATCAATAGGGAAATCAAGAAATTAAACACCATTACGCAAAGTCTAAAAACTGAAACCCAGTTTATCATGTTTTCTGATTGTCATTCATAGGAATGACCTTCCTGAGTCAGGTATTTCAATGAATCTAACAGGTTATATGAATGGAGCTGCAATAAAAGACCACTGCATAGCATATTTCATGGAAGTAAAGTGTGCAGTATTGACACTCAAATGATTTTTCTTTTGTGTACATGTGAAAGTCATTCTCTTATACACAAGCGCTGTGCCAATCATACATGCTTAGAATAAGCAAGAAAGGAAATATCTGTACTGGGCATTGAACAGTGTATTTGAATTTTAAAGGCCTTTCACTGATTTACTAAACTGTAGTGTTGTCTTAGATTAAGGTAAGAGTGTTACCTTTGGGGAATTCTAGCGTATAGAATCCTACAGGCAAAAAGCAGGTGAGTAAATTCAAATATGCAAGTCCGTATTGCTCTAGATAATTTCACACTCAGGTATGCTAGTACAATGAAGTGCTTTTAAGTGAAGCAGTTCCACAGAATGCCAAAGCTTGCCTGAAGATGATACAAGAAGAATGAGATGCAAGCCCATAATGTCCATTACAGAGTCTTTTCTAAATCTTCTGTTACAAGTGCCTAAAACCTTTCTAAACTTCTTTCTGTTCAAAGATAGCTGAAGCTTATCCAGCTTCCAAGTGCCAGTCTTTCAAAGACAAAGCAAGCAAAACCATCTAAACCACCTGTATTTTGAGGTGCTTACAAGAGAAGTGCTTTGTCTTGATTCTGCACCAGGCATTAGCAAACAGGGGTTTTGCAAAGGAAAGCTGTCCAAGATACTGTGTTGCACCATGCTATGCATGCAGAGCTGTGTGTGGAGAGTAGAGGTGTTAAGAACTGGTTCATAGTCATAAGTCCATAAAACAAAACTCCCCAAACAAGTACAGAAGAAGAACATTCATCATACTGCAAAGAACCTAGTCACACTGAAAATGGTAACCATATCCAGTAAGACAGTTCATTGTGCTGAATTTTCCAGATATGCTCAGATGGTATTTTTTTGATATTTCAAGATCATTTTATTGTTGAATTGCATGATTGACAGATTGTGAAAAGTTGTTTTAATCTCTTCACCACTGAACAATCTATAATACTTTCCCTTGCAACTTTTTGTGTTTCCCAACAGAACTAACAAATACTGTTTCACAAAAATTTGTTAAGGGTACTAGTGTGATAATATTGCTGGTTATATTTAGGCAGCAAAATGTGTCTTAAGCCCTTCAAACACACTAAGGATGAAGGGCTGTCCTAACAGTATTGCCTTTTTTTTTTTTTTTTTCCTTTAAAGCAACTGATGTGTCTCTTGTTTATGTGTTAATGGTTAATAGACATTTTTACTGCAGCAGGGAATTTCTCCACTGCAAGTTTACAGGGCAGCAGTAAATGCTCAGCATCTGGGATTCTTGCAGCAATATGAAGAAAGTCTTTCTTAACATTTCCATCTTTATAATAGCAGTTACAAAATGTAACTTTGATTTCTTAAATAATACATGATTATGTGTGGTGTTCTTTGTTTCTGTTATTTATTTATTTATTTTTAACAGTGGTGACTAATACTTATCTCAGTGAGTAGTTACTGTTCCCTCCTGAAGTTTACAGGAAGCTGGAAAAGTGCTATGCAGTTGCTTGTTGCCTCTGTATTGAGGTGTGAGGACAGATTAAGTGTAATAAAGTGACTCAAGCTACTGGATCAATTAATGGATATACAGTGTCTATTTAATAAACATGCTGTTTTATGAAATAATGCGAATTAAACAACATGTTAAAACATTTGCAAAACAAACAGTAGGTCAAATTTAGTCCAACAGTATATCACAGTGGAGGAAATAGAATTAACCTTCCTATCCACTGTAAACCTGTGAAGGGAACAACAGGACTCTGCTGGGTCAGACAGGTCTGGCTGCTGTGACTCTCCAGAAGGAAAGTGGCCTGTGTATAGTTTGCAAAAATTGTAATGTGTACATCTCAATACAGCTTATTTACTGTAGGACCTTGCAGCATTTAAAAGACTACTTGATGTTTAGATTATTCCTTCTTTTGCTGTTTTACTAAGGAGTATCTAAATGTCTTACACTATTTAAATGGGAAGAAGGGGCTTTCAGATGAGTGTGAACTCACTTTTGGACAAATGATGATCAGTGAGCATGTCTAGGGAACATCTGAGTTCCCCTTGGAATGAATTTCAGCTAAAAAACCACATCTAACCTAGACTGTAAAGATACAGTGGAAAAGGTTAGCTGGTTTTTCAAACCCAGTGAACACAAGGCAATATGTACTGTAAACTCTTAATGCATTAATTTACACTTAGACACAACAGTGTGGCTTGTCTGTGCTGGATGGACAGAACAAGTTAGTTAATATGTTCTAACAAGATCCTGCTGTTGTAGCCTGCACAAAGTCTATCAGTACTTGTCAGTCACTTTACTTTGTTTGCTTATCTAAAAGAATTCACCTCTGACTGTTGCATATAAATCCAACCCTGGATTCTCTCTGGAAGGTATCTCCAGAGGCAACAACTGAGATCAGTGTCTGAGTTACAACATCACCTAGTCATCCCTTATTCTATCATGGAAATACGGAATAAAAATTGAAAAAAAAAAAGGAAAATAGGAAATCAGTCTTTTCAGTGACTACCCTACTTTCATTTAAATACTGAAGCGGATTTTGTTTTGTTTTGGTTTTTTTTTAATTTAGTATAGTTATTTCAATATTTTGATAAATTGAGGAAATTTCCAGTTACAAGTGATTCACTTTTCCTCCTCTGGTAATATCGTAGCGGAATATTGTATATGATACGCTACAAAGAGTATTTCTTATGTTTGTTGTGTTTGCCCCTCTTCCCAATTCCTCTCCAGGGAGCCCACTGGTTTAGTGATTAGCACCAGAGCCTTTCACACAGTGTTTTGAGCTCAGTTCCCTGGCTGCTGTTCACTCAACCTTGACGTAAATCTCCAATAAGCACTTTGTGAGAGGTTAGCCTTTTGTGCAGGGTGTGTGAGAAATCCTGCCTGACCAGGTTTGTTACAGAAACCAGTGTCAAATTGCCTTTCCCCGAGTGTTTGAATATGAAAAAGGGAGATGGGGGTGGGGGAACCATGCAAAAAACACCCTCACTCTCCACTTCCAAGAGGCTAATTGTTCAGAAAAAAAACCCAGTGTTTGGACTCAACGATGTTTTAGTGCTGATCTGCCTATGTCTGGCACTGTCAAGTGAGCCTGTGATGATTTACAGTCTGCAGGTAGAGCAGCGAGTATGTCATTCATAGAATCTGCCCTCTGTGTCTTGCTTGTTGAGGCTGGTTGCTTTTAATTTAATCTATTTGATTGTGCTATTTGCCTAAGGTGATCAACAACCTTTCATGTAAATCCTAGCCAAACTTATAAAACTAATGGAGAAGAAAAAAAAAAAAACAACATAACATACCAAAACATTAGCACTGTAGTCATGCCTTCACTGTTGATGTCAGTGGTGTCATAGGAAGGCAGATAAGGTATGCAACCCTCCCTTTTTATAAGGAACATCTCCTCCCTTCTGTTGTTTTTTAAGAAAGTTACATCCTTTGGAAATGGAAACAATACATTATCGTATTACCTCAGGGCCTTGTACGTGGAAAGCCCAGTGAAATCTCTTTGCCATTCTTCCATATCATGTGTTGCTCCTAAATAGATTTAAAATTCAACATCTGTACTCTTCTGTTTGTGTTAGCAACCTTCACATTAATTGCAATTACATATTAGTAAAGGTCTTTCGGATTAACTCTTCCATTCATGGGAAGGAGATCCACAGAGGTTTGCATAAACACTCTGGGTTTGATGCTGGGGGCTGCTGGAATACATTTTTACAAGTCACCCAGTTTATCAGAGAATGGCAGTAAATGACAGCAACATCGCTTAAAGGGAATGGGGACTTCAGCTTCACAAAACCAAGAAGCAGTGTGGAATCTGCAGTGAGGGACAAAAAGCCACCTCTCCAGCTAAGCAGGCAGGGCAAATGAAATTCTTCATAAGGGAAGTGTTGCACAGAGGCTTGCTGTGATTTATTTAATGGGCCCACTGACTTCAGAGTCTGGCTTGAAGGTTTTGGAGGGAGAGGAGACAGGAAGGAGGTAAAACTGCTTGAAGAAAGAGAGGGAGTCCTCTGGTTTTGCCAAGTACTATGTTTAGTTGGAATAAAAGAATAATAAACACAGACTTTGAAGGCCATTATTTCCTTACTGCTAATTACCTGCAAGAACCTTGACAGGGAAGTACAATCTGAATTTGAGCCAGTGACTAAAATACAAATATAAGAGCACAGTCTGTCAGGTCTCTCATGATCCTGAAGAGCCTAATGTGAGTTGGTGTTCATCCGTGAGGATTGGCTTGATGAATGTTTTCATCTTTCCTTTCTGTGCTTTGATTATACATTAAAAAATAAAGCGCTTATCTTGGTAAATTCCAGCAAAAATTTAGTTACAATGCTTTCAAGACCACTTTGCATTTTGTTAAACAACTTCTAAGCATGAAATAATCTTCAAATCTAGTGTGTTGCTCCTGGCTTTTGAGATGTAATTTTTCATAATGGTTATCAGTATCATCATCATACTAAAAAAAAAAATGTATATCCTTAGAGTTAGGGAGCATTTAAGCATTATGATTTGGCAGTCAGAACCAGATAATGACAAAGTTAAAGTTTTCTTGTGCCCTTTCAGACTGCTTGCTTAGTAACTTGGTGGTCCTTAACTGCCTGGTATTTCTAAAATGGGAAATAGAATTGGATATGAAATACAGTTGCAGAGTTGCATTGTCAACCTCTTCCATGAGATGCACAGTCCTCTTGATCATATTTGCTCTGAATTCCTCATGGGTCTAAGTTAGCCCCAGTGTATAACACAGTTTCTTTCACTTGCATAATTTATTAGCTCAGACCCCAGCTCTGCTTATCTGCGAGATGTAAACAGCCACACTGAGCTGTATCCAGCCATCAGGATCTTGTTGCAGGGTCAATGCCCTGCTTGCAAGAGGGCCGGGAAGCAAGATAATATATGTTTTCTAAATCCTTTCCTTTTGATGTGAGAGTTTTGTCTCTAAACTATTGGCTAATTGCCATTCTATTATCTGACACTTGTTTATTTACCTTTTATATAGCTTTTTCACTGCTGCCTATATTATACTTCCCTTCTGAAGACCCCTGTTTGTTTGCATTATTATGTTTCTGTGTAGGAGGGGGCTTTCACTGTTGCCTATGTCTTCGATTTCACTCCCCCCCTCCCCCCTCATCCCCCTAGCTCCTTTTTCACTTCCCAATCATTTAAAACTGTCTAATTAATTCTTAATAATGCAAAAATGCATTAACACCTAGCCCCCTCTTTCCCCCTCTCCTTTTCCTCATCTGCTCTGTCTCATGCAATCACAGCCACTGCTAAGTTAGATACTACTGCAGGTCAGAGTACATAGTTCTTGGAACAATAGCATAAATTTTAATTAAAACTATCATGGTTCTGAGTAAAAATAAGTAGACATTGACTATTTGTTTGCAACAGGTCAAATAATTGAAAGCCTTTTGCTGACCACAGCAGCAAAACTGCAGATGAAAACTTATTTACTCACTGATCAGATAATTAATATAGTATTTGATGTTCAACTTGACTACCTTTTCAAAGCTAAGAGCATTTTTTCCAGAATGCAAGCTGCCAGTGTGGATATAAACATGTGCTTTCGAAATCTGCTTGGAATGAGCTGTTAATCCCTGGTGGAGTAGTGACTACTAGCGCTATTATCCAGGCGGTTTAGGAGAGAGCATTGTTAAGCACTAGAAAAGGCATCGCTCTGTAGATCTTCTGGGTCCTGTTCTTTCCTGTCCTTCAGCAGATCACAGCTGCCATATGTACCAGTTCAGCTGTCTAATAAATATCTCATATTGTGAGTCTGCAGTGTCTACATCTGCAGTGGGTATAGATCTGCAGATGTATATATATGATATATACATCATCATATATACATCAGTACCTCTCTCATAGGTGGCTTGAAACATATTTTCAACAGAAACAGGGCTTTCAAAAAAAAAAAAAAAACAGAAAAAAACCTGTCAGCTAAATTCCTTGCAGCAATTTCAGATATTTCCCCTGCTATGTTATTGTAAAAATAATATTTTGTACTTAATTTTGTAGTCTTGAGGTGAAGCTGCTTCATGATTCCTGAAATACCATTGCTATGTAACACCTGCAGGAAATACGAATTAAAAGTGCATAAAATGTATATGATAAGGCATGCCAATTTACAAAAGGTTCTGCTTTATCAAAAACGAGAAGAATGAGGCAAGAAAAAGCTAATTTGTGATTTAAACTACTCATCACCCTTGCAATGAATCTTCTTCTGTTACCAGCTTGAGATTTCATAACTGTTAACAAGCCAGCCATGACTGTTGAACTTCAATACATCAACAGTCCAAAGAGCTGTTAATTAACACTGGTGTCTGCTGTGGTGAGAGCTTGGCTATTGACAGCTGTCACCTCAGGACATGGCTGCTGTTAGTTTTCAGCACAGAGCAGAATTGTGGTTCACCTGAGGATTGCCACAAGGAGAAGGAAGATGGCTGGAGCTGAAGCTTCAGATTTGCCACTCTGACCCATGGTCTCTTTGTTGTATGTTAGATGGGAATTCCTTTGACGTAAAACACAGCTCAGCTGAAGGCTGCACAATACAGTCTAAAATTAGGAGTGTGGTTAATTCCAGTGCTGTCTAATGTTAGTACAGATTTCTAAAGCCCATTTTCTTTAACTGCAATGTTTATGATGTCCCAGCCAGGGTTTTATTCCCCTCTGAGCTGGATTATAAAGCAGTGCCTAAGACCATGGAATTCACTGTGGCATGATGGGATTTAAAACCTCTATCAAACTTTGTTCAGTATCTGTAATGTTTTCTATTCTGAGCCTGAAGAACAACTCAGTAGTGTGACTAAAGATAAATAGTGCAGTATTGTCAACATCCTGTAGATGTTACGTTGCAACCATGCAAAATCATTAGGTTGGTCACTTACTGGTACCTTAATGTTGGGTCTGGTGGTGAGCTGTAGGGAATGTATTACAGACAAGTTTCTTTTATGTTCCATTGCGGTTTATGCAGTCTGCGAAGGAAATGCTCTCTTGCTGCCTTATGTCAGCCAAGTCTTTTGGGTAGGTTTTTCCTACGAATGGGAGGGGTTATTTTTGTCTGCAATTTTCGTTGGTTTTTTTTTTCCCCTTTTTTTCTTTCTGTTCCATACTGGTCAGAAGACAGTTTATTCTATTTTTTCATATGTAGGGTGTAACAGGGTCTGAACTGGCTGTTGCTTTTAGGTGGACTTTCCTAGATCTTTGCATTTTCACTGAGCACCTGAAATCAACCCAGACTTTTAAACTAAAAAATGTCACCAACCTAAACCATTCATTCTGTTCTTTAAAACAAGCAAACAAACTACCAAATCAAGCAGAGAAGAGACAACTCCAGCAGATTCTCTCTGGAACATCAGTCACAGCTAATTCATGAATGGGTGCAAGTGTTAATACTTGCGAATGAAAATATGAGCTGTTCAACTACAATACTGGCTATCTATAAGAAGTTGAGTTTAATGATACTAAATGGGTAGGCAAGGGAAGGAAAGCTTGGTACTCTTTAGAATGACTGTGCTGTGCATATGAATATTTAAATTGAGGACATTCTTCCTTCCCGTACCCTGTTGGTCTCCCTGAAGTTTAGGTTTCAGTATGTTTTCAGAGTGCACAATATTAGCTGACCTTGACATTGAGAAACCATTAAATTTGCACTGCATTCACTTATATTAAAAGAACAATCCTAAGAGTAAATCTGTAAGGCTTGGTTATTGATTTTTATAACAATTCACAGAAATCAAGGGACTTGATGAGCTTATTTTAAATTAATTTTTGATCCAGGTGAAGCAAACCGTAGTTTAAAGTAACTAGATTTCTTCACTCCTAATAACTGCTAGATAGTGTAGTTCAAGCTTTAGAGACTGTGTGAAGGAACTGAAAGCCAAGGTGTGTTCTGCAGGGCAGGCATCCATACCACTGAGGATAGAACTAAGGTATTGTCTCTGCAAACCTAATCTAGCAAATCCCTTTT
>JAVHNF010081466.1:0-12114 GCA_034783455.1 Micropsitta finschii | reverse complement strand
ATCTGAGACTTTTGCCTTTTGCATTCAGATCAGACAACTTTTGAGCAAAAAGTGGATTGTCTCCGTTAGTTTTATACTGTGCCAGTCACGATAGTTTCTTCCCACTTTCCTGTGAAATAATTATCTGTAATAAGGTCTTGTCAGCTAGAAAGCTGAGAAAGAAAGAAAAGAAGAGTTTCTGTTTCAGGAAGATAGGGGAAATAGTTTTGGAAATCATTAGACTTGTTCTAATAGTGCAGAAGCATTTGTGTGGAAATCACTGAATTTATATAGTAAATTGAACGTCTAATTGTTTTACCAAGCTGCATTCTTTGCAGCCTGATCAACCTAAATGAAACAGATTGTCCTTTTTATTTTACCTTGAGCCTTTTGCCATTTGCAAGTGCAAATGTGGATTTTCTTTTCAGTTCCTCAAAAGAAAATACAGAGGCATACCATCACCTTGAGTGAACACAGATGTTTTAAGGAAGTCAGTTTGCACGGAAATCAGACATGATTTGAGGAAGAAATGCTTATATTCCACCTCCTGCTGTTTTCCCCTCCACATGTGTATCCCTCCTACCCCCACACCCTTACACTCAGTCTTTTCTTTGACCTTTGGCTAACAAAATCTCGTTTAGTAAGAGAAACAATTCCAATTTGCCCGAATAAGCTAGAATTATATCTAACTTTGCCTCGGATGTATGTGAGATTTCTGAGGTTATCTATTGGTGGGAGATGCACAGTTGTCTGAACAAGTTGTCTTTTCTCTCTTACCCCATTGTAAGTTCTTAACATAAGAAAGCAAATGCAGCTTTTCCCAGTTGTGGACTGCGTTGAGTGGGTGGTGGATGAAATGCTGATGTGGGAGATGTGGCCTCTATTGCCAGCTGAATCACAGACCAGCTGGGTGACCCTGAGTTTTCCCCTCTCCTTCCTTCAGTTTCTTCATCTGTAAAAGAAATAAAAATAACCCCCCACATATCCATGTGTCCCCCCTTTTGCACTGATACCTAAAGTATTAGTAAAGCTGCTGTGGTCTGAGAAGCAGCTGTGTTAATGCACCCAAGGTGGTGATGATCTCCAGAGTGAAAGTGATAAGGTCTTTTTCTCAAATACTTGCTTTTTTTTTGTTGCTGCTTTGTTTTCCTTTCTGCTGTAGCTTCTCTTGTCATATCTTTCTGAAGAGTCTAGGCTTAGCAGCGAGCTTTAAACGCAGCCTCTCACACTTGGAAATTGTGTTAAGAGGCAGCCTACACACCGAGCAGTTAGTACTCTTCCTGATTTATTTTCTTTCTCTTTCAAACCACTTGAAAGCAGTTAATAAGAGTAAACTTGCAACCTGTTGTATGTTCAATGCAGGGAATAGCAAAGAGCACACTTAAGGCAAAGCCATCCCCACTGATTCCGGTCAGAAGCAGCTTGCACAAAGAGCTGTTTTTTAATACACGGATCTTCTGGATGACTTATAAACTCATCACAGCAATGACTTTTACTTCATAACATAGCTTCTTGGGTTTTCAGGCGGAAACGTTTTGGATTTGTTTGTTGGGGTTTTTTTCCCACCCCCTTTAGCTTTCACAGAAAATAGGCTGTTAAGAAGCGGAAAGCGTGCAATTTATAGCAGATGGGTATAAACTGCTCCAGCTCTACTACTGGAATGGGATCAATCAGGAACACTACATGCACCATTTACCCACAAGAAACCCACCTGGGGGAACCCTGTGGAATTTTAGCCTATTAAGACAACACCTTAACAAGTTTAGTTTAAATAAAAACTTGTCGGCAGGCATTAAGTGGAGCAAAAGCTCTTACTCTCCATCATTCGCTCACCATCCCTTTGAGAAACGCGACTCCCCTTGCACCGGGGCAGCAAAGCTTCTCCTTCCTTGTTTTTGGTTTTATTCCTTTCTCATCTGTAACTTTTGTTCAGTGTGTTCTTAAAAGCCAAACCCCACCGAGGTTCGGAAAAGTTCCACTCCATTTACTGGACTTCTAAATAGAAGGCATTTAGCCGAGCCAAGTGATTAGGCTTTCTGTTGCATTTAACCGCTCCCTTCGTGTACAACTGGCTGTCTACTGATCTCTCTCTGCCTTAGCCCATGCTCATCCTTTATTATTGTCTCTTTATGAATGTTTTTCTTTTTTTTTCTCTCATTATTTTTTTTTTTTTTTTTTTTTTTTTTTAGGAGAAGTATCAGGTTAATGATACATATTATGTGCAGGGAGTTTGGGGGGGACTTTAAAGACAATCCTGCCCTTTGGGAAATATAACCGTACACTGAAAATGGAGCTCTAGTAAGGCTTGTAAAAGAGATTGGGGCATACAGTATAATGTAGCATAAAATGAAGTATGTGACTAAAGAAACTAATCCATTTTAGGCTAATGTTTTAAATTTTGCATTTGCCCTTTTTCTTTTCCCCCAGGTGAAATAAAATTGCGTTTCAAATCCATCACAAAACACTTGGGGATTTTAGAGGGGAAGTGAGGCAGGCCAGAATGAAGTTTTCCTACTGTACTTGTAGCCCAAACCTTTTGCCTCTGCTTACCAGTAGGTGAACCAGAAAGTAAAACTTGACGGTACATGCAGTAGTACTGCATTTAGTACTGGCTAACTGGTTTCCCAAATTTGAGATGCTTATTTTTTTGCATTCTTTCCATCCTGAACAAGCAATGAGTTTTGGTGCTCGCTTGCTACTGAAATCAATATAAATGTTGCTTTCCCTCCTCCCCTCACCTCCTTTTTCTTATTAACCCTTGGTGATGTTGTTCTAGATGCCAGGTTGATGTTTCTGCCCTGCCAATGAAGCAGACCAATTGCTTAAAGCTGCCTCTGGAAAAGCATCCGGGGTCCCTGCTCATGTTGATTGCTGTTGCCCCATGTACAGGAGTGTCTATCTCTGATCTGTGTGTCTGCCCTTTGGGAGACCCCAGTGAACGGCAACAGATTTCACAGCGATATGTGAGTTTGCTTTATTTTACCTCCTTCTTTTTTTTTCTCTCCTTCTCTAGTTTTGAAAGTAGTCAAAATTGCAGGAAGAAGGAAAATTTGTCCAGTCATAATAACATGTTTCCTACCAGAGAAAACTATTGCATGAAATAGTTATTCTGTTCAAAATGACAGGGAGATTGGCGGGTCAGATAGACCCAAGCAATTTGGCTGCTTGTATTTGAGTTTTAAGCTAATATTATTTTTTTTTTTTTTTTTTTGCAAACTTCAGTAGTGTTAAGAGATTATCATGGAAGTCGGACACACCAGATAACATGGAGAGATCATAGCAAGCTTAGCTTGCTTTCCTCCTTTGGGGAGGATATGTCCTGGACCTTCAGCTGGTGGAAAACGAAGCTGTATAATGGCTTCCATGCCTCAAAAGCTGGCTAAGAAGGAATAAGTTTATCTCTCTGAAATGGGGTGTGAGACTGAGGCATGAGGACTTTGAACCAAGTTAAAGGTTTTGAGCAAAGATGCCTCACTCCTGATGGGGGGAGGGTGCTGCCTTCCCTACCCATGCTGCTTCTCCAGGCCTACCTGTCCCATTTTCTGGTTTATTTGGCAGATGATACTTGCATAAACATGGAGGACTCCTTCCAATCTCCACCATAAGCTTAGCATGTAACTTATGTGAATGGAGAATTTCCTTAGGAGCGGGTAGTGGGTGATGTTGTGAACCTCAGAGTCATGATGCAATGAGACTGGGATAGTGGGCATGTATTTATAGGTGTATCAGCTGCTAAACTAAAACCCTGAAGAAATAGCAATGGATATAAAAATGTAAGTATTTAGTATTTTAATAATCTGCTTCTTACTGACATACAAAAGAAATACGTCTTCATGCTTTCCTCCTTGCAGTGTATAAAGAATTCCTTTCGGGACATAAAGGACATTGGCTTCTTACAAGTCAAAGTTTTAAAGGCGGTGGATCTGTTGGCAGCAGATTTTGCAGGTATTTTATTTTTGTTTTGCAGCTTATGTTGCTAAAATATATTGTGAGTGCTACTTAGAATGTGCAGCACTGTCAGTTGATCAAATTAAAAGTCTTCCTATCATTTCTTCAGCGGTGAAACCTGCCTTAAGGAAATGAAATACAAAATGGGTCTTGCTCCCAAAAGTATGTGGGAAGGTCCAGTAGATGGAGAACTGATTTCCTCTTTAGATCTGACTGGTGCAACTGGTAACACTTAGCATGGTGTGCTGTCATATTTTCCAGCAGGAATATGTAAAATAAGAATTGATCTAAAGTGATGGTGCCTGCAAAGCATCTGCCCCATCTTTTATCAGGTTCCTTGTGAGTTTGTGAGCAAGACTGAAAGATTTTGGGGGTGTCTGACACAGTGTTAAGTGTGTGGGTTTGCGTGGTGCTGCAGGCTGTCACCTGAAAAAGAAAGCTTGCCAGTGATGAGGATGTGAGTGAGACTTCTCTTGCAGCTCGTCTGAGGCTTTGGTTTGGGGTGATCTTTCTGGAGCTAGCTCTTAGTCCAAGAAAAGGATGGATTTTTCAATGAACTGTACCTCAAATTGGCATTTGGTCCTGACAGCAAGTTTAAAAATATAACTTTATATTCTTTTTCCATGGAAGGAGTAGCAAATGGATTCTTCTTTGTAGCAGCTGCCTGGATATTCTTATTACCATATATTCCAGGAGTATTGAGACCTTTTCATTCTGTATTTTGCAGCAGCTTGTAATTCACAGACAGCATTTTATGTTGTGTATTTGCTGACATAGTCATTTTTACAGATAAAGGCATGAAAGATCATAGAATCATAAAATGGTTTGGGTTGGAAGAGACCTTAAAACTCACCTAGTTCCAACCCCCATGCCATAGGTAGGGACACCTTCCACTGGACGACTTTGCTCAAAGTCCCATCCAACCTGTCCTTGAACACTTCCAAGGATGGGATATCCACTCAGTCTGTGTGCTTGGGATTGCCCTGAGGTTATGTTTCCCCTTTTCCAAATGCTAGAGAGGAAACACTCTTGCCCCATACCCCAGTCTTCGTGAAGACATCATAATATAAGGGAACATTACTCATAAAATAAGAACCAAAGGAGAAAACCCAAGATGAATCATTATGCTCATTTTCAATTCACTGCTTAACCCTGCATTGCTAGAAAAGATTACTGCAGAAAGCAGTGCTTTAGGGAACTGAAGAACTTAATTTGAAAACAAACATAAACCCCTGCCAATATGAATGGTATCCTGCATAGAAATCCATTTCTAAATTGCTATTAATGTGCACATTTATACGGAATTAGGAGTGTAACTGCATCTTACTAACAGATTTAGTAAGGGTACCACAGAAAAGCAGAACCTTTGGCAAATGGCAAGGTTAGTGCTATCTAGAAGCACATAAGGTTTTAATACAGGCAGTGTCCAGGGAGAGAGATGAGCTTGGAAGGTTATTTATCCTTTGGAAAACTTCACTGATGCTAGTGCAGTTTCATCAGTGATGGATTTGGCCCCCTTTCCCTCAACACTTAAACAGGAACATGTGGGTGGATAATGAACATTGGAAGAGACACTCAGGTTCTTGATTCTGCAATTCAAAGACTTTTCATACAGAGTATGTGACACACATTCCTTGTGCATAGCACAGGATGAAATTCTGCTTAAGTAAAAGGTTACTCAGTCTGTCATTATATTCAAAATAACCCAGGCTTTGAGCCTGATTCATGAAGCAAATGACAAATTGTTTTTCAATGGCAGTGCTGAAAATATCCTAGTATTATGCTGTAATAGACCCACCAAATTGCAAAAGGATGCAGCCATTTTAGGTAAAAATAGCATAATTTCTGATCGTGAAATGAGAGACATAAAGATTAATTATCTGTTCTGAGCCATTCATAAATGATTAGTGTAGCAATTATGGGCTTCCATAATAGAGCCCTCCTAGAGTAGTGCCATATTTCCTGCATTGCCAGGGAGACTGCTCACATTTATTGTTATTGATAAAAGTAAATTCAAAGTCCACCTAAAAATCTGATAAAGGAAATATCACAGAGACTCTAAGAGCTACAAAGATTTCCAAGGGTTAACAGAGGAGCAGTATGAGCAGGTAGTTTTCCTTCCCTGTCCCATAACAGTCATGAGTCTTGTGTGGGTGAACTTCTGCAGGCCAGTCATCTGACCACAAGTGTAATGCCACCTTATTCCCATAATAAAGATTGGATTTTGGTGTGATTGGGATTTCAGTTTTCATTATCATCTTGTTGGCATTATAGATTTTAATTGCATATTTTAATTTCAAGTTTTTAGTCTACTATAATAATAGCTATCAGAAAACAATATAGTATCTGCTTTGGTTTTGAACAGTGTTTTGAAAATCCATATTTCACCATTTAACATAAATTTTAGACTAGTTTCCATGCAGCTATATCAAATACGTAGAAGCTCCTCAGCCACAGCTAGCTCAGTTTGAGGCTTCCATACTTTTGTATTCCTAGATAATAGTTTTGTTGACGTGAAAATGACTTTTTCTGCTTTGTTGGATGTTTTCTGTGTACGCATGAGAGTTCTTCTCAAACACTGCATTTGCTCACTGACCAAAAAATAGCATTCAGAGTACCAAATTATACAGTGGGATTGGTTTTGGCATATACCAGTTTGCATTTCAAGCAGTTTCTCTGAAAGGCTATATGCATTTTCCACACTTATCAGGGAAAAGGCACGTAAGCTGAAAAGGAGAAGACAAATAGATTCCAGTAATACACATGGTCTTTAAACTTTACCAATATTGACTAGTTAATACCCCACTGTTTACATACTGAAAAGATTCCCGTTTAGTTTATAAACTTCTCAGTAATAACCTTAAGAGCTCTGTATTAATAACACCAAAAATAAGGATTGAATAAAAGACAGCTTTTTCTTAAATATCTTGTTTGTCTGCTATCTAAATCCCTGCACTGCTGACATATTTAGTTGCCTACGTACAAGTCAGGCTGGAGTGCCTGTGTCTGAGTTATACATGAACACTGAAGATGAAATTAAATCAAATACTGTGTCAGACATGCTGATAAAGGGTACTCTGCTCATGGTGGAAACTGCTGATCTGCAATAAGTTGTGAAAGCTACAAATTCATGTGATATGAGTTATCAAAAATAAAACATCAGTAAATGTGTCTTTGCCATAATAGGTTCCATGACAATATCCTTATTTTGAGAGGAAGTTAGATTCTTTTGGGGTTTTTTAGGGTTTGCTTTATTTGCTTTAAGCAGTATACCTGGTTCTTGCATGGATTCTCCAGTTTACGCTGGGTTTTGTTTAAACTGTGGCACTGTGTCATCTTCATAGCTTCAAGGGCTTGCTCACATGGAACTCATTGAAGAAATTCTGCTGATACAGATGATATTACTCTTTTCTTCCCATGGTGTGGGTATTTAATTCTGTAATCATCTGAAGATGACCACGGACTCTAAGCAGAAGATAGAATAGAGAGCTGTAATTGCAGCAGCAATACTTAGATGGCTCAGGACGATGGTACTCCTTTTGTAATACCATCGGAGTAATTGTCAACGTGGGCAGATTTTTCTAACTATAAAGACTTAGAGATGATTCACTGTAAGTCTCGGATTTCAGGTATTAAGAGGGAAGCCACCCGAATGAGTTGTAAGGTAAGTGCCAAGAGTTGCCAGAACTGTGGATGCATCGGGATACTGTTTATTTAGCAAGTCATTTCAACAGAGCAAGGCAATATACAGTTGTCTTAATGGATCTAATTTTATTTGGCCAACCACTTCCTCAGCCTTCCTGCAAAGCAACAATGTGAATGTTAAATACAATAACTGGTCCATTTGTATTTTTTCCTTTTTAATTTCTTTTCTATCTGCTCTTTCCCTAGGTAAAAGTGATCCTTTCTGTGTATTAGAGCTGGGAAATGACATGCTTCAAACACACACCGTTTACAAGAACCTCAATCCAGAGTGGAACAAAGTTTTCACATTGTAAGTGGATTGCTTTTGAAAACAAGCTGCAACACCACACAGCAGCTTAACTATAAAAGCTATTGACTTTGGGAAAATACAAAGGTCAAGTTTAAGATATGTCATTTTTTCATAGTCAGAGAGGATGTTGGAGAAATATCAACTATAACTCAATTAAAGCCTTTTGCCTTTTACTAGTTCCTGCATGGAGTTTATTAATAGAAGTCATTAAAAGAAAAATTACTGTGATATTTATAGGAAGAATCATGACTAGACATAATGGAGTCGTAGCTGGATCTGAGAGATAATATAACAGAAAGTAGAGACCAGCTACTCATGGCTACATTTTCCATAACTTAAAATAGAATGTTTCATTGAACCACAGTAGAATTATTCTTTAATTTGTAAGCAAGCAGAAAATTAGAGCTCATGTTCATGGTGTATCTTCTGATTTTAAACGAGTCAAATTAAAAGCTTAATTTTTTATGTAAATCAAAATATTCTCTTTTATTCTTGTTACTTTAATAAAAAGTTATAAGGCATTGTTTTTTGACAGCAAATTTTTCTAAAATCTTGTTTTATGCTGACGAAGGTCTTTGTGAATAACTGAGTGAGCGATGTCTCTAAGACTGTAGTAGTCTGTGGCAATGAAGACAACTGTGAGAGCTGGCACAGGAGCATTTATGATATTTGTACCTGTCCACTTTAAGAACACTTTAAGAATTATGGGCTTCTTGCTAAAAGCAGCATTGATGAATACTGGGCTGGATGAGAACACAATAGAAAGTATCTGATTTCTTTGAAGGAAGACCTTGCTGGATTTCTGTTTAATTCATGAGTGCAGCTGAATGTAAGCCTCTTGGAGACCTTTCTGTTACTTTACTGTTCTCTAGAAGCTTCCACTCATCACTGTTTACTCTGGGATTGTGCCAGCAGATGAGTCTTCTTGGATGTTCAGCCAAGAAAATAAATCTAATAAGAATCCAAAATTATTTTAAAAGAACGTTTGTGTCTCTGCTTCCTGTGGGTCTCAGAAGTGTCAGCTCCAGGTTATTCTCTTACTTTCCTATTGCTGTTGTGTGGTTGGTCCAAGCATCAAATCTGCAGAGACAGGCTCTCACATTTTTCCTTAGAGTTCTGCCATTTAAAAAGTTTTCAATTAATCACCTTAAAAGCTACTGATGTAGATTTCTTTTGGAGAAGACTGGATTGCTTTGACTGGATGAATCTGTTTCAGCTGGAGCATTCAGTACCATCAGGGTGCCCTTCACATCATATGCAGATTTTCTGAAACACACTTATCTGTGTGTATCACTGTGGGGGTTTAATATTTTATACCACTGGTAGCTGTATCATATGGAAAATGATAATGTCTTGGAGTGGAATGTGGAAGTATGATGGCAGAAGTGGCAGGTTTCAGTATATTTTAAAGTTATAATATCTTCAAAACTGCATTTCGTGGCGGCTTGGCTTGACATGAGATTGTATCACTGAACGTTCTACAGCTTCTAGCTGGAGAGACAACTGGGAGCAACTCCACCATGTTGCAGCATAGGTTCTGGGAGCTCTGAAACAACCTTCTTTTGGGGCAGAACAGCTGTATTAATTCCAATGAAGTTATATAAGTTTGTTTTCTGTATTATTTCTTTAGTGTCCTAAAGTCTGGGTTTGAATTCAGCCCTTGACATCTCCCAGTCACCAGCTTTCTCTGTTGAAGAGATGAGTTTTACACTGTTGGCATCACCAGTGCACAAAAAATGTCACCATTTGTGACCACCATTTGGTAGTTACTTTTTTCACCTAGTTATGGGACTGAAACATGAGGGGAAAGCTTGGGGAATACCCATCATTTGATTCATTTTTTGGGAAATTTAATTAAATGCTAATTTTATACTCCAAGGTAATACAAAATTAATTAGGAAAACAGTCTCCTCTGATCTTTGTGGGGGAGACCGTGTACATGTGTATTGAATATTATTTTCTTATGTGTCTGCACTTTTTGTTCCAGCCTGATTAAAGATATTCATGATGTTCTAGAAGTGACAGTGTTTGATGAAGATGGAGATAAACCCCCTGATTTTCTTGGAAAAGTTGCCATCCCATTGCTGTCTGTGAGTTACTTTTGCCTTGTGTATCATTCAAAAATTGATGGTTTTGCTGGGAAAGAGTTGCATTTCTTTTCTTCGTAGCACAAAGTAACACAGATTTAGAGATAAACAGGTTTTGTGATCTATATATGCCTTAGCTGGCAGTGTTTATAGTTCTCCTTAGTGTAACGAGCGTTGCCAACCCATTTTAGTACAAATTTGGTTGATTGGAAAGAAAATTGCAGAAGTGTCTGTACTTCATCAGTACTATATGCCATGTAGGTCTGAAAGCATAATTGAGTTGTTCTGTGTGTTTCTCCATCATCTTCTGAAGGTAACGTTTTAAGCATGTCTTTGTTCTGTCTTGCTTCTTTTTATTCCAAGAAAGTAATTGCACATCACAGTAGAATTGACTAGAGATAGCTGTTGTTATTGGCACAGCTGAATAAAATTACCTAAAAGGGGTGTTTTCTACTCCACAGTGCTTTTAAAGACTAGTGGGTTTTGTTCTGTAAACAAATATGTGAAGAGTGAATGCTACTATGGGAGTATAAAATCAAAACTGGGAACAAAGCAAGCTCAGGGGAAAGTCATTGCACTGGAGCTTGAGAGTTGAAGCTTTTACAGAAATAGCCAAAAAAGGCCAAGCTAAAGAGAAGGGAACATAAAAGGGCCATCAAGAGACATTAATAGAGAAACAGGGGAAAACAGCATTATGTTTGGTAAGACTGATCTAATTTTGGAATAAGGATGTTAGTAATAGAGTGAGTAAACCAGATCAAGAAGATATAAACAACCCCGTGTGTATGTGCAGTATCACAGAAGATTCTTGTAACTTTTTCTGTAATGCTTTGAAAGAACTTTCTCGGCTGTGACTTTTATTAAATCAATTAGTAGATGAGGCTTGAAACATCATGGGACTCTTGTGCTCATATCAGTCAAGCTGTGTAAACATGTTTAACTGTGAGCATAGGGGTTTCCTTGAATTTTGAGACACTGATGTTTTGCAGTAGGTTCCCTATGCAGAGGGAGGGTGTGACAGGTATTTATGCAGTGAGTACTGCCTTGATCCCTTTGCAAACATTCATGCTTGCAATGTATAACATGGTTCAAGTGATATATGGAGTAGTGAGATGCTTTCGGTAATGCACAGTGTGGTGCTCTGGGTAATAGCACTCTTGAGTAGGCAGACAGTGAATCCTGATTGAAATTATAGAGTACAAAATTGCAGTATTGTTTTGAAACATCCCTGTGAAAGCATATTCACCTCTGCAGAAAGGCTGGCACACATCTTTCGTGGTTAAGGCAAGAGTTTGTCTTTCAGTTGTAGATGTGAGCTGTTGCAGGAAAGGCAGTGTTGCAATAACAGGTTAGTGGGGCTGTGTCCTAGCAGAGATTGGAACAACAGGATCTTTCTAGAGGGAAAGCAGAACTCCCATCTGATCAAAGCAAGCCATATAAGACCCATAGAGTTGCCATAATTTAGGTAAGGGACCAATCAAGATCAGAGAGGAGAACTGCAAATATTTAATGTTTCCAAATAAATAATGAACTGCCCAGGAAGAATCTTGAACTGGTGTAGAGGGCACAATCTCAATCTAAGGAACGCTTTATAGTGGTAAAGAAATAGGCCAATGTACTCCAGTTTTGTTATTATTTTGTCTAAATAAGTATATTTCTTGTGTATGTGAATTAAAAGTGATGTGGCTTCTCTTGGCAAAAGTATTTGTTTTCATTCACTGTGTGCTCTTTCCAAGTTATATGAAGTCCAGAACAGGAGAACCCTTGCATTTTGGGGGTATAAAGAGCCTAAGCTATAGAGGCTGAGCAGTAAATACTGAGCTCTTGGTGCCCACACACTGTTGTGTGCTTTGCAGTCCTCTTCCTTCCATGGCTTAGACTGCAATTTCTTGTTGTGGCTGGGGCTATTTTAGATTGTTTGTCTATTCTAGTAGCCTGAGTTGTCAATATCTCCAGTTTCAGAGCAATATTAGAGTCAGTTGGGCATGGAGGATGATTTGATGTTTACAGGGAGGAAAAAACCTCTTAACATCTTTTATTCCATTTTTGATCACGTGGTTAATTTTTCCCCAAGTCCTCATATCTCTGATGTTACTGGAAGAGAGT
>JAVHNF010081448.1:20580-40799 GCA_034783455.1 Micropsitta finschii | reverse complement strand
GAAATTATTATTTACATCATCTTCAAATCATTGTGAATTCATAGTTAAATTAAAATTTAATTATTGCTAAATCAGCACTGGATTCTCATTTGATTTTAATACAGTCCTTGAGGGGGGGGATGTTGGTGGCCGCAGTGTGTTTAGCGTAGGAAGAGTTGCAAAATGTCGTGTTCCAGCTTTCGGGAGAGCTGAAGTTCAAGGAGTGAGGGGAAAGGGGGACTCTGTGGGGCTGCAACTCCTCCGGATTACCTAGGAACGGTCCCCGGGGTGTCTCCAGTGTGTGGTGGACATCCGTACAGGGGAACGGGAGCCGGGCTGGCTGGAATGGATGCTCCCCGGGTACTTGCGTGTTGCTGTATTCTCAGCCTGCGTGCGACAGGCATAGGCAGTGGGGAGATGCTGCCGAAGTGAGGTTTTTCGCAGGCTTCGGATTGGAAAGAAAAGGTTCATTGTTGTGGAATGCGTTTCACTGGAGTTGTGCCCGTGACTAATTTGTCTCAGAATACATGAGGTACTTGTATGCGCAGACGTGCAGGTTTGATGCCGGCAGAGACTCCGTTAATGAGCAAGCAGTGTTGATTCTGGGCAGTGGGGGGAAACTCCATGCAGCAGCCTCTTCCTAGGCCCAACTTTATTCTGTGTTGTTTATGCATAAACTCTGGCACAGCCCGCAGCTCTGCATACAGAAGAGATGCTGCGAGTGTTAACTCAGCTCTCATCACCCATCAGCCTTTCCCAGTTGTGAGACCCCGAGGTTGTGACCCCCGGGGGTTAATTTATCCCACATGGGGGCTGCTTCATCTCCCACACGTGTGGCCTTTGCAGTGAGGTGCTGCTTCCCTGGGGGAGCCAGAGCTGCTCCCTGCTTCCCTGGGGGCCTTCCGCTAGCGGGAGATGCTGAGGGATGGCTCACTCTGCCACCGCATCCTGGGCAGCGTTCCTGCCGGAGCGCTGGTGGGCACTGGTTGTCCCACGCCGCGGCAGCGGGAGGTTCCTCTGCTTGCCCCCAGCAGGACCCAGTCCCTTTGTCTCTCTGAAGCCTTTCCTCCGAGGAGCCACATCCCGGCTGGATGTGACCGCAGAGCTTTCCCTGCTTCCCTGGACAGGCAGCCGAGGCTCTACAGCATCGGAGAGCGAGCAAGCAAGCAAGCATCCCCATGGAGTCGCTGGTGCTCCCGTAGAGCTGCCGGCAGCAGCTCCTGCCACCAGTTCCTGGGCGCTAGGACGTGTGTGCTCGCAGGTAGGAGATGATGTTATAACAGTACTCGGTGCTTTCCTGCCATGGCTTGCTTTAGTCTGCGTTTTGCATAGGGGTAGAAGAGTGCTCTGTGGAAGCAGTCTGCAGAGAGGCTGCCACCGTGCCAAGGCATTTTAAAAGTGCCGTGGTGCAAGTCTGCTTTAGTGTTTATGCATATTAGTATGTGTATTTGAAGGGAACCATCTGGGTAGAGAAATATATGGTAAGCGCCTGAACCTCTCCCCGTTGGTTTCCATTTCGGGGATGGGCCTGATTAGCAGAGCCAGAAGTTGGGAAGTTGCTGTGTGGCTCTGTCTGGTTTGCAGGTGCTGCTTTCCCCGCATCTGGCACGAATCAACACCCTAAACTGAGACACCTGTACCTGGGCTGTGGGCAAGAGAGAGCTGACAGCCTGTGCTGAGCAGGAAGAGTGTGGTACAGCTGATGAGAATGCTCTTTAACCGGCAATTTCTTTTAACCCCTTAAGAGCTGGCTCCCGTGCAGATGATGTGTGTGCTCTTGGTGATGGGAACAGGGTGAACCCCAATGAAGGGCTGTGGGCAGGCCAGTGGGTTTCCCGGAGTGGGAAGAGGCTGATGGAGGCATCAGCATCTCCCTGAGAAGAGTCACCTGTGAAAGGTTGGCTCTGAAAGGGGGTTTAGGGCAGCTGCCTGCGATTGAGAGACCCGCGCTGACGGTGCTGGTGCTGCCTGCGAGTTTCTTGCTGGAGATTTCTTTTGCAAGCTGTGCAAGGAGAAGAAGCCAAGCAGTCCTGTGGGCTGGCAAAGACCTAACGGCTCGGATGCCAGGGAGCATGCAGCAGTCTGGGGGTGAACGGCAAGTGATTCAAGGGAGCTGGTCTTCAGAGAGCTCGTCAAAGGCACAGCAAGGAGGTGCTGCCTCCAAACCAGCTATTCTGGAAGCTACGCTTTGTCAGGAAATCCCATCTCCAGCACATGTGAGTGTGCTCACGCTGATTCCTTTGCTTGCTCCAAAGCGAGTGGACTTATCTCTCACCCTGGACGTGGGGAAGCTCTTCAGCTAGATGCTGACTGATTGCATGAGTTCTGATGGGAAAGCGTCTGTCTGTGGTGTAGGATCTCTGCTTTGACCATGCTGGCTTAGGTAATGCTTTCTTTGGGAGCAGCAGCTGGTTTTCCATGTGAGATGAGGCAGGAATGGCCCTGGTCCCCTTTGCTGGAAGGGAAGCTGTGCAGCACTGCTGTGTGTGCATGCGGAGCGAGAGCCTGTCTATGCGGGAGTGTGGGCTTCCATGTCAGAAGGAGGGAAAAAGCAGGGGAGAGGAGGAACATGGGGTGACACAAGTGATGAGGGAGCAGGTACATGCTTAGAATCAGACATCGCTGGGCCATATGGACAGAGCTACAGAGCAGTACCTGAGAAACTTTGATTTCTTTGACAATTGCTTGAGCTTTATTCTGTATTCAGTCTGCACTGAGCATCTGCAGATGTCTTGCCCTTTTTAAAGGCTTGCTGATGAGCCTGGGTTGTGGATATTGATTCTTTCTGGCTTTGAGGGGGAAGATCTTCGTGCCCAGGACTTGCTAGGGTCAGATTTGATTTATTTTTCATGCTTTAGGTGGCAAAAGGTGAGACAAAAGTTTAGCAAATCTTCTCAGAACTGTTTTCCTGCTCTGAGCAAGAGGCTTCTAAGACAGCATGCGTAAGGCTGAAGTATCTTTTAATACAGGGAACATCTTGCTGTATGTGAATAGGAGGAGCACCCTGACAACTCCCCATGCTAACTTTTTGCCTGATCTGCGGGACGTGGCTTGGAAGGATGATCAGTGCTGTTAATGTAACAGTGCTTTTTGTGCTGGTTGTTCTGGTGCCTGTGGAAGACTCGGTGTGCTACTGGGGATGGATGGGGCAGCCCCAGTGAAGGGGCAGCAAAACAGAGTGAGGACCAGCTTGAACAGGATCGTTTCTCTATTGGTCAACAGCGAGTGGCAGATGGGTAGAGCAGAGATCACAAACTTCAACCAGTTCAAAAGCTATCGGGGTAGTTAAACCCAGAAATGTTTCCTGTACCTTAAAATGCTCACCCAGTGTCTATAGGAGCTAATGCAAATGCCTCCTTGGGTACTTTTCAGCCACATGTCTGCAGGTGCCTTGCAAGAGAGAGGAGAAAGGAGGCTCAGCTGTGATTTATCACAGCTCTCTTGCCACCAGCTTCTCTATGACTAAGCCAAATAAGGTGAGCTAGACACAGGACCTCAATGTCTGCTCATTGCTCTGCCTCTGTGGGAGACCTTGCTGGAGCTGGGAGAAGTCTCCCCATGCTCCTGGATGCAGTGCAGCATAAGCAGTGTTGTGTAGGTGATGTCCAGCCCAGCCAGGCAACTGGAGGATGCTGAAATGCCTCCAAGGGCAGCAGTAGTGAATCGAGGCTCCCTGAACCCCAGCATATAGGAGAAGCTGTGGCAGAGAGAAACACTGGCTGAGGGAAAACTGGAGTGATTTCCTTGTACCAGGATGCTGAGGAAATCCCTCCCACCATTTGCAGTGAATTAGCAGTGATTGAATTGTTTAAAGAGCAAATAATGACCAGAGGAAAAAAAACCCCGGGTGTTGTAAATGAGTGGGGGTGGTTCATCTGAGAGCCCTGAAGTAAATAAAGTGTGAAATAGAGCCAGCTGTTAACATGGAAGGGATGATTCCTCCCCTTCCTCCTTGCTGGGAAGTTACCCCAGAGGAACTGAAGCGGTCAAAAGGAGCTGCCAGATACAGCAGGGGTTTTACCATGCAATGCCTTTACAGAAACCCAATCTGAAGGAGAACTGGGATATTGGGTAGGTGAGTTTTGCTTCTGTTCTATGCTAGGTGGGGGGGTGCTAATTATCACAGGTCTGGAATGGATGGGTCTAACCTTGGGGGGTTAAATCACTGTAGCCTGTATGGAGGAGATGAGTAGGGCAGCCTACCTTCCTAATGCAGCTTGGCAGGCTAATGAAATAGGCACTGGAAATGTAGCACTGAACCTCATTTATTTGGATTTTTCATTAGACTTACCTGAAAGGGACTATTTTGGGAAATAAATAGCTGTAGGGTAAGGGGCAGAGTTCAGTGCCAGCTTTCCTAGTTAAGCTGTGGAAAATAGAAGTGTAATGGAGGGGTGCTGATCAGAGCATAGATAGGTGGTTATGTGAAGGTTCCTCACACTGAGGCTAGGCTTATTTATTCTCTTTAATGATTTGGAGGTGGAAGCAGATCAGAGCTGAGTTAGAGTGAGAACAGAAAGGGTTTGCTTTAGCTGCTAAACATTTGGAAGAATTAAGAGACAAGGCTGATGGATTTGAGCGTGCCGGTGGTTCTGGCACTGTAGTGAGGGTGGAACTCAGAGCTGAGCATGACAAGCACATGAAAGGGTAAAACCCAAGAGCATCTTTTCCTAATGACGCAGCCGAAGTGCTTCTGTGGGATTCCACAGGAGAACATGCAGGGGTGTGATCCGTGTGCAGCTGATGAGGACCTGTGGCTGTATGGGCAAAGGGGAGCCATGGGAGGTGCAAACACTGCTCTCCTGCATGGGCATGGTGCGGTCCAGGGGGGCTGTGGAGGAGGTGTTTGCAGTGATGGAGGAGGTGTTTGCAGTGATAGAGCAGGGACAGTCGGCTCTTCCCAAAGCCTCTTGTGCCAGGTTAGGGATTCAGTGCTGCTGGAGCAGGAGCTGTGGGCATCCAGATAGTGCTGGCCTCTGGCTGGGCTTTACAATGAATTACGGGGAGCTTTGCTGGGTCCTGGTGACTGTCTGGTGGGTCCTTTCCCTGGGTTTTCCAAGGGGATAGATACCATCTTAGTGAAGGAAGAAGGGAGCTGAGATGTAAGCTGTCCAGCTACAGGAATGAATGGACACATCCTGCCCACATCCTCCGTGCCTCTTACCCAGAGACTTGGGAAGTGTTTAGTGTTTGAAGGGGAGTGTTACTGTCTGCTGCTGTCTCACAGTGGTGGGAGGGAGAGCAGAGAGCCCAGAGGGTTCCTGCTTCTGCTTGATTGCGAAGCCCTGAGCCAGGTCTTGATCAGGTGGCAGGGGAACTATTCTGACCACCCTTTACATGGAAGCAGCTGCATGAGACATGCCCAAGCAGTGCCTTAACTGAGCACCCGGTGAGCCATCCAGCACGAAGGGATTTTCATCTCTGCCGAGATCTCCTGGCTTCAAAGCTTGTGGAATTTATTTGCATCCTTCATGAGGGAAAGAGCCTGGCACACATTTCTTTTCCCTTATTCTCTCTGTTCCTCTCCCCCCCGCCCTTTTCCCCACTCGCTTTTCAGTTTGTTTATTTGGGTAGCTCAGCATCAGCACAATGATGTGGAAATAAAGCAGAGGAGCTTCATCTTGGCCTTATTGCGTATGCATAAATGAGAGAGAGAGATCATCGTGGCAACCCTGAGCTAGGCTACAGTTAATGGAAATTCTTCTGTGACCTTATAAACCCCGCGTTGCAAGGGTTTATAATGAGTCTGCAGGAATTCATTCTGGGCACAAACAAGTCATCTGAGGTCTCAGACCCTGTGAGCACACAGTAATAATAATAATAATACTAATTTCCCACCCACTCTGGCATGTGCTCAGCTCCTGAAAGGTTTTGCTATATTAAAAAGCAGGTTTTTCCCTTTCTGGCATCATCATGTATTGTGTGTGTGTGTGTCGGGGCGGGAGGATGATGGCTGGTGGGGAGCAGCTCTTTCTGTGCATCCTAACACCAGTTCGCCCGCATCCCTTGAGAGCATCACGGTGGGTCCTTCCCATGGCCGTAGCTGGAGCCATTTCCGTCATTAACATTGCAGATGGATGAACTGTGTGATCACACCTCAGCTGCTTCAGCACAAAGTCAGCTCCTTCTACATGGTAGTGGCTCCTCGCCCTCCCTCCCCCTCCTACATGGACATCTGAATCAGGTGGCAAAGGTAGTCTGGGCCTGGTCAGGAGGGGATGGGCTGTTAAAAATCACTGCAATGTTTTCTTCTGCCTTCACATTTGCTTGTAACTTTTGTGTGGAAACCAGGGTTTTTTGGGTTCAATGACTGAAGTTGATGTTTTTCTGAATGAAGCAAGGTTTTTAATGCCTCTCTGTCCCTGCTCTGAGTGGTTGCAAGGCTCATTGCCACTCATGTTTGAGTCTGTAGTGGGATTCATGTTGGGCATCAGCCCCGTGCTTTCTCTATACAGAATATGATGAAGCAGCAAATTCTTGTATCTGATAGAGTTGCTCTTAATGTGGCTCGTCTCAGGTGAAGTGGCAAGAAACAGCCACGGGCAGAGCCTGGCTGCAAACACACTGGTGCTCTGAAACCACTGATCTGCAGACTGTTAGATGTGCCAAACCTGCTTGTTTTCCACTCCAAAAAAGCTTGCTCAGAATCTATTTCATTCTACCCGCACTCACTCTTTGCCCTTGTTTTCTTGTTTGGTCTCTGCTTGTTCTTTGCTTTTGCTCCACCTTGTGTGTGATCTGGTAACATCTGGTGTTAGAAGATAGTATGTGTGCATGGGCAGCTTTGAAAACAGGCTATCACATCTCTGTTTAAGCTGAAAAATGTTTGGGGCAGAGGCTGTGCTGATGTTCACAGAGCATCTGGTCCCATCCAGGTCCAATTCATCACTGTCTTGCGGTCTGAGTTATTGTTCACACCAAGGGAAAGTGGGTGTGAAGCTGGAATAATAATGTTTCACACTTGCTTTGCATTGGTTTTGATATCCAGCAGCACTGTTAGCCTATCAGAGAAGGTGTAAGGGAATGGAGTAGTTGGAAGCTGAAAACACAGTCTACAAAGAACACGTTAATTCTGCTTACTGAGAAAATGACCGCTGTGATTGATCCTCCATCAATGTAATGCTGGATCAATGGCAAACTTAAACAGAGAGAGGGGATTTTCAAGTTCTAACTTTAAGGGTTCAAATTATCACCTAGGAAGTAGGAGATGAGGGCAGCAGCAGAGCTCTGTGCCCATGATAATGGTAACTATCATGTAATGGTTGTCCCAACGCCAATCTTATGCTGTACAGGTCTTCCAAATGCAGCTCTTAGTTGGGCACCGGTGGTAATCTGGGTCTGAGTGCCCTTGAACACCATCTCTGTAGTACAAAATGCCTTGCTCATTTCAAAAGGGGTTGGTGGGAATACTTGTTGTTAAATGGTGCTGCTTCTTTAATGAAACCTAATGGGAAGAATGTAATGCTGCATGGCCTATCTGAAGTTTTGTGTTTGGGAGACAGGGCCAATACCATGGTACCATGGTAGTAGGACTTCTCAAGGGTCTTTAAAGGAGACGTATCTTCCAGTGATTTAGACTGACATGCCTTTTGTTCTGTTCCTGCTGAGTGTTAAATAAGATTTAAGTCTCCTCAGTCACTCTTTAGTTATTGAAGAGCATCCCAGCCAACACAAATGCAAACAAAACTGCCTGGGTGTTTGTTTATGCAACAGATCATTAGAAAGTCTGCAGGAAAAAGAAACGTTCTGGTCTCTTAGATAATTAATCTGCATTTTAAGGATTGTCTGAAGACATATTTGCAAGCTAGTCCATTGAGCTGCTGCTCGTCGAGTCCATAATCCCCAGATTTAATAGTCCCTAAGAATGTATTTCCATAATACACAGTGAACAGTTGAGGAATCTGCACCTTTTTTGTCTTAAGATGTCAGTGCTCGCACATTTGCTGTGACAAATTTCTTTCTTGGTGCAGCATCCAGTTGGTGTTCGCATCCAACTGGTAGAGCTGGGGATAGGGAGAGAGAAAGCTTCTTAATGCAACCCCCTTGGTCCAGATCCCTTCAAATGCTGGATGAGTTTGCAGTTTCCATCTGGCATCAGATGTGGCATGAATCTGCAATGGGCTGGCAGCATTGCCCAAAGCACACCTCGTGGTTGGCTCCGGCTCCTTGTCCTCTGTGGGTCAGAAGCAGGATGATGGCTCTAGGAGGAGGATCTGAGCTGTGTCTTGAGCTGCATCTGAACCCAGCGCTGTGTGCCAGGGGTAGTTCTGTTGGAAGGGGTGTGAAATGCTGTGGCCCTTGTGTGGCAGATTGTTTCTGGCAGGAGCCTGGAGTGCAGATACCCTGGCACTGCCTGCCTTTGGTTCATGGAGCTGGTTTGGCTCCCCGGAGCTGGCTTTACTGCAATGGCACAAAGCAGGGTTTGGGACCTGCAGCTGTGTCAGGGCAATGAATGCCCTGTTCTGCCTGGGATCCTGAGAGCAGGAAGTTCACTTATGGGATGGTGACCAGGCTCTGGTTTTGAGGTGTCTGCAGCATAACCTGTATTACCTGAGCCAAGGTAACCCGTGTTCCTGTACTGTGACAAACGTGAGGGTCTGAGAAAGAGCACAGAGTGCAGTCAGGTTGTTTTGTAGTGGGAAAAGGGTAAATGTACAGGCAGCTCTTGCAGCATTGCTGGCATGTGGTTATTTACTAATCCCCATTAAGGAGAGTAGGGAGTAAAACCACACTTTGAGAGAGGCACCCCTGGGAGCTGCGATGCCAAGCTGAGAAGCTGGAGCTTAATTTCATTATCTTATCAATAGCTAGCTGGTCTTGTGTCGTGCATTCTCAGGAGTGCTAATGCTATCTTTGGCTGTCTAAGCAAAGAAGTAATGAATACAAGTAGGAAGATCCTTGTGTGCAGTTGTGGTATCTGTACCTTTAAAATGATGTTGGCAAACTGGCGGGAGATAAGAGCTACAGGGATGGTGTGAGGTCTCAAGCATGCTGAAGCTCAATCTGTTCCTTTTAACTAAGATAAGGTTAAGGTGCGATTTGATTATTGTCTGTAAGGACTCAACCAGACGAAGGGACCTCTGCTAGCCAAAAGCATGGAGGCAGGATGTGGGTCTGTGGATGCTCCAGCCAAGATAAATTCAGATGAGCAAAAGGCATGTTTTATTTTCGTACAGCCTTATATTTAAGGAGAGGAGCAAATTACCCAGGACTTGGTACTTTTGCTGTTTCTAAATTGGAATGACGCATCTTGCAGGGTTCTTTTAGGTCAGCTTGCAGGCTGTGGAGAAACAAAGGATGCCGCAACTACAAATCCCTTATGGCCACCACCTGGGACATGTTCAGCAAACTCAGGGAGAGAGATTAAGAGGTATCGTTACCATTCAGGTGGTGGCTGGTGTGTTAATTAGGGCACAGGGTATGCTTAGGAGGGTTACTTTCACCTAATACCCAGCTCCTTGCCAAACTTAAAGCTGCAGAGCAAGGTAGGGATGGAAGAGGAGCAATAGCAAGAAAATGCAGTGACACATTGACCCTTAACCAAGTGGCTTCAAGCCCCATCCAGCCTGGCCTTGGACATTTCCAGCAGCCTGTCATCCTGCAGCCTTGTCTTGTCTCCTTCTGTCCCTTTGACTTGGCTCTTTGCAGAATCAAAGGGGTATTTCCTTTCACATGGTGGCATCTGAATTTCTTTCTTTCAACGTCTGCTGTTGGTGCATTGAAGAAAACTAAATTAGGGTGGTATCAGTACAAAGGAGAGACTGCCATTAGCAAAAGCACATTTTGCTTAAGTTAGTAATATTGTAACTGTTAATTGAGTGTTCATTGATTGCCTGTCACTACATTGATGCAATCTGTTACTCTCCATTCAGAGGGATGGCCTAGCGCTGATGAAGTAGTGTAGCAGCTCTTGCACCAGTTAACTGTCTTGACTGTTGTTATTCCCCCAGTGATTCCATTTTAACAGTGGTATAATTAGCATCCTCTCCTCCTTTTTGGAGTGATCTCAGCCTGCTGTGCAGTTCTTGTTCTCTCCCAAGTACCTTTAATGCATCTATCCTTCAGGGTTTTTAAGTGGCCCGAGATAAAGAATATAAGCAGGGGATGCATTTGAACTCTGCCCAAGAGCTGTTGTCTGCATGGATTTAGGGTCTGAGTGTCCCCAGAAATTGCTTCATTTGTTAGAGGTTCTTTGTTGCTGAAGGTTCAATTATGGAAGTGAATAGTGTTTTATGGGAATGGAAGGGGAACCCGAACCTACATTGCCTATGGCATCTTTCACATAAATGGCTTCTGAGTCAGGTAATCATGGACAAGTAGTTCAGGGTAACTGGGATGTAGCAGTGAGATTATGTGTGTGCTCATGTAGCGCTTTTCACTGGGGACTTATCAAAGCCTTTCCCAGTGCTTCAATGAAGCCCTTTTCTGCCATATTTTGCATGAAAAAAATGTTGTGTTTGGTGGACTTGAGCACCATTGAAAGATTGATTAACCCTAAGTGAGAGACTGTGATTTAACGTTTATATAGGGGGGAGGAAATTAATATTCTTTCTGCCATGCTGAGTATGTTTGAAGTTCTGCTTTCAGCTTGTCTGACTTGGAATATCTCCTAACTTGTACAAATGATAGAACAATTTATTTTAGATCATGAGTTATGAGACTATTGCTCATGCACCCAGAACATGACATTCTCAATCACATCTTCATTGCACTGGTAAGAAAAAAATGATTTTTGTATCTTGACATGCTTATCCTTTGGAGACCGAGTCAATTATCATATTGTGTAAGAATTCACTCTATAGCCCTTAGGTCTCTGGGAATATCAGCATGTCAAGAAGAAAATCCTGCAGGTTTTATTCCAGTTATTACAAAGTTAGAATGAATAGCACAAGTTGATGTCTGCAGGTGGCTTTCAGGAATAGGAAAATGACTTAATAAAGGTGTCATGTTAAAATACATGTTAGAGCCCATTAGGTTCTAGGAAAGAGCTGTCATAGAGAAGCAAGCATCCTCAAATAGCCTGCTTTCATTTCATGAGTGTAGTCATAGAGACAAAATCTTAGAGGGACAGGGGAATTATCTGGTCAGCTTCTCTGCTGACTAATTATTGCACTATGAATGTCACCCCCTGATAGCAGTGGTGGCTCTGGCCACCCTGGGTGGATATGGCAGTGTATGTGCATGGTGAGCTTGGCAAGACTGGGAAGAAACCTGTGGCAAGGGAGGCTAAAGCTACAAAGAGAAAACCATTTTAGCATTCGTTTTGCCTGTTTAGTTTATGGCAGTGTTGAAGCTTTAAACTTCAGGGCCTCCGGAACCAGGAACTTGCTTTTCATCAGGTTGTTAAGATGCAGGTGAAGGTTCTTTTGCAAACTCCTGAGCTGCAGGTCCAGGGCTTTTAGCAATGCGTCAGGATTCAGGAGCTGAATGGTTGAATCAGCTTTGTCTCGAAGCTCTTTATAGCCCTTAACTGAGGTAATTGATAGGATTCGTGCAGTGGTTTGCGGGGTTCATCCTGCTGTGACTTGTAGCAGTTTGAGTTGTTCTCTCTGTAGACTTGCTGGTTTCATGGGGGCATCATGCTGGGAAGCCTCTCCTCAGTTCTCTCTGTGTGCAAAGCATGGACAAGGCTGTGCTCCTGCAGTGTGGCAGATGACAGTGGGCTCGTGCTACAGGAGGTGCAAGTGCTGTTCTGATCGTACCACTCGAAGCAGTTTTCTCCTTGGCTCTGTGTAGAGCAGGTTTCCAGTCACAGCAACAAAAATGAGAGTCCCATTTGCAGGCAGTGGTGTTAGTACAGTGCAGCTGATACGCTCCATTTGCTTGCATAAATGCAGCTTTTAAAGCTGCCACATATGCTAAATAGAGCCGCTACCCCTCACCTGCTTCTTCTTGGAATGGCAATGCTTGGAAGGGATGCCCAAGACGATGGAGATGATGGTTGTATCTATGCATTAGTGCATATGTCAGGACTAGAAACCCACAATTTCCAAGCTGGTGCGTATAGCAACACTTGAGATGAAATGCTCCAAATGCAGTTACGCAGATGGAATTTGGGAGCTATATACCTTGGCTCAAGCGCTCCTGTTTCGGTGGCTTTGTTTATGTGCAGGGGTTTGATTTTTCCCATTATTGAGGTTGTTATGTTTTTATAGTGGTGCATTACTCATTGGTTCCTTTTATTCCTTTCAAGTTTGCCAGCCATGACTAATGAGTTTTGCTGCAGCGCTTCTGTGGAGTGGAGACTCAAGGCTGGGTTAAGGGGACTTTATCCTTTCCCTTCACCAAGACTTGGTACTGAAGAGTTGGTGCTTTCAGTGGGACGTTGTGACTCCTTCCCCTTGCCAACACAGATGCAAGCCAGGAAGGGGTGATTTAGGAGTGCTAATGTGGTGTCTCCAGTTCGGATGCACATGCTGTGGGCTGGTCTTTCTAGGCAGATTAATGGTGAAGTACTGTCCACGTGTTATAGCCTGGGAGTCCCTGGCTGAGGGAGAAGTGTGTTCTATGGAACCGTTGGGTCTCATGATGGATGGCAGGAAATGTGCTACCTTTTTCCTGGAGCAGCGGCAATAAGGTTTCTAGTTCATTTTATTTCCATTACTGGGGTGCTGGTGCTTTAATGAAGAGCTCCAATCAGGTAAAGATGTCAGCCTGGTGAAGGGAGGAACTTTTGTTCAAGTGAAAAGCTGAACCTGTCAGCAATTGGCCTGGCTTACAGTGTGAGTGAGGGTCATTATCTCCCTGAGATAAAGGAGAGGAGGGAAATTAACAGTGCTTTAAATAGGAATAATTCCCCTGCTCCTAAAACACAGCTGCTTTCTCTGGACAGCTTTGCCTTCCCTGTCACGGGGGTATTGTTTCTGCAGGAAAACCCTCTTGGTCTGATGGGAGTGCTGGAGTAAAGGTGCTTCCCAGTGACCCAGAATGACAATGTATTGAGCTGGCTGAGCAGCAAGCAGCAGCAGCTGGTGTTTTGCTGGAGGTTTTGTATTCAGATGGCAGAGCAGAACATTTTGTGCTAGAGGTACCTTGAGCAGTTGGCTCCGGACTAAAATGTGGGCATTTTCTCCCAGGGGAAGACATTGAATCTACATGGGGGAAGGAGGAAGATGGACTGTTGTCTGCTCAGTGTTGATGCCCGTGGGCTGGGGAAGATGAACGAGCAGAAAACGTAGAGGTTTGGAATGTGGTTGGTGCCGCATCACTCGCCACTGCGCGGAGCCGCAAACGCATGGGCTGCCTTTAGATGAGGGGTTGTCCTTACCCCTCTTCTTCACTGTGGTGTTGCAGGGGTATGGAGTGACCTGCCTGGGACAAACTGCAAACCCTGGGGCAGAACTGGGAGTTGAACACCTATCTCCTGACCTGTCAGAACTAGCCCTGCTCATCCCATGGATCTGCAATGCTAACTCCCAGCTCCCTGCTGTAAACGCGTAGCCACCGCTCTGAAATTAAGCTCTTGTGCTTGTTTCTTCTGGCAGCCTTTGGCTAATTTTGTTTCATTCTTTTCCCCCTGCACTTCCTTTTCTCTGTCTAACGAGAGCTGCATAATAGACTTTTAAAGGCCGCTTAATGATGCAAACATAAAGGCACAGAGGAGGCATGGTGAGACAAAGCAGGGGAGCGTGCAAAGGGACAGGGAAGATACCAGGCTCCTATCTCATCTCTAAGAGCCTCCTGTAGTGCAGGTGAGTGTAGGAGGACCCCACGAGAGCAGGTGATAAACAGTGCCTTGGAGGGCTGTGATTACTGCTTTGCATGTAGCGTGCTCCCCCCGGGTGGCCCTGTGTGCATCCATGCTGTATTCCAGCTGTTTAATCCTGCTTGTAATTCAGAGGGCTGTGGCTATCACAGGCATCCCAGGGAGTGGGATTTCTGCTGCTTCTGAAGGCCAAGGCGTGCTGATAAATACGGAGCCGAATGTCCAGGGCAAAGAGGCTTGGGGGTGCAGAGCTCAGGTGCTGGGCTTCAAGTAGCTTATCTGAACTGGGAAGCTGTGGTGAACTGGGACATGAATCTATGAGCTTCTTGGGCAGTAGCTGACCTGTACCTGCAGAGCCCCTAAGACCAAATAGCTCTGAGCATCAGCAAGGGATGCTGGTTGCATGGGATCCCAATATGAAGCATTCAGTGGTTGGGAAAACCTGAATTCAGTTTTAAACAAACATCTACAAAGCTCATTTTTATAATGACAGACAAGTTCAGTAACACTTGTGGTATGCTTTGGGGCCATGGTGCTTTTGAATCTCAGGTGTTAGGAGCAGCAAGTGCTGCAAGGGGATGCTATTTGGGTGGTCCTTCACTCCATCCTCAAGGAACAATGGGTATTCATAGCTTCATAATGCTGAGAATTGGGGTCTGGATGACCCCATGTCACCTTTCTTAGCTGTGAATAAACTGGGATGTGGCAGTAGGTAGCTTTGGACAGGCAGCCATTACTTAATCCTTATTAAAATTGGCAAGTGCACTTCCTATCCCTAAAAGACCAAGGCAGTGGGAAACAGATTGAGATGCCTTTGTGTAATTAAATGAAGCTGTTGGCTTGTGTGCTTGGCGCTCCCACTGAGATGACTGGCTTCTAATTCACTGCCCATTTATTGTTCACTCTTCTCCAGATTCTCTGCCTGAACTTTGCCCTGTGGGTGGAACTGGTGTTAGCCTTGTTACAGCATCTAAACCCTCTAATTACTGGAGAAATGGCTTGCAGTGGAGAAGAATTATCAAGCCAGCTGCTGTGCGTGTGTTGGCTTAGGTTTTCCTCCTAGGTGTGGTGTGAATGTGTCTGATTTAAACAACAGGGAGCATGTAAGTGTGCCTTGATTAGTGTGTCTGGATTAGCGGTCCAGCAGGATGAGGTGTGCTTATGTGCGTGGAGATGTTTTTGTGGTGTGTAACCACTCCTGTCCAAGCGAGCTGGGAACTGGTTTGTATTTGGGGTATTGTTATTTTGCAACTGGGATGAAGTAACGTGGAATATCTTAAAAGGCACAGAGTAACACGGAGCCACCGGGAGCCCGTGGCGGATACAGAAAGGCCTAATGATGACAGGGAAAAGATCTTTATGGGATCTGGGAGCAAAAGGCAGGGAACAAATGGGTACATGTGCAAAGGTACAGGATAGAACTGATCAGGGCAGCAGGGCTTGCAAATCATTGCATATGCAGTCCTTAGTATCTCAGGTGACCCGTTAGGGTCCGCTGTCCCATCCGTCCTGGGCAAAGAGCTTGCAAGAAGGAAAAAGAAGGTTGCATGAACTAAAGAAAGATAAAGAAGCAGCTCAAAGGGTGTAACAGCAGCGTAGAGTAGTCTGGAAGAATGAAAGGGAGAAGGGAAGTATTGTAATGGAGGCATCTATCTGGATTCTAGCTATTTGCAGTCAAGCAGTTATTGGCGAGGTGTTTAGTGCTGTGTGTGAAAGCAAGCCTTAGGCACATAAAATAGGGAGGACAGCTTGCTGCCTGGTTGTCTTTTGCTGTCTGTCTATGAAGATGACAAGCTTTCGAATCCCGTGTCCTTGCTTGGAGGCAGAGCCAGCCGAGACGTGGTAGGAAGAAGCTGGGTTCAATGCAGGACCACACTCAAAACTGTCAAAGTGGGCTTTGGCCATGGGGCTGGAGTACAGCTCACGTTGGCAGAGCTGAGTGCATGGAAAGAAGGGAGCATGGAGGTGATAAACAAGGAAGATCTCCATGCGTAAGGAGCAGTTGGGAGCAGAGAGGCTGCCTCAGCAATTCTGCTTCAGCTACAGGTGTGAGATTGTGCCTGTTTCACGTGCTTTGTGCTTACTCAGCTTCCCTTCTCTTTCACTTGCTTCCCAGCATGCTCCCGTTTTTTCCCATCTATTACTTGGTTTAAAACCTGGCTTGTGTTGCCTTGGTCCCAATTGGCGGTTGCTAGGTCCCAGCTATCTGGCACGGCGCTGCTCTCCTCTCCTTCTGCTTTCCCAAGACTACAAGCCAGTGTTTCGAAGTTGGTTGCTTAAGGCTGAACTCCAGCATCCACAATTTAGGCACAGAAATAACCCTTTGAATGCTGCATCTCTGAAGGTAATTAGCTTGTCTGAACCAGAGACCGATGCTCTGGGTACCCAGATCTGTGTACTGGGGTCTGCCTTCTCTGTGGTCGGAGCATGAGGGGGAAAATGAGGTTGGTGCCTTTAGAGAGCGGCTGTTTCAATTCTGGTTGCCAGTTTGAGACTGTAATGGGCAGAGCTCCTATTTGTGCTTCTGTCTTAGCTGTGCCATATGCATAGGCTTGGATGGCGATACAATAACAGCAGATTTCTGAGCTGGGCTTGCAGAGGGCAGTTCAAATAAGACGGCCCATCACTTCTGTTGTGTAGTGTTTGAATTATTAAAGCATGGAAACCTGCGGCCATCTCAGCCCAGGACACATGCCCACAGGAATCAAAGAGAAACAATCTCAAAGAGAAGGCAATGAACTCTTCTCAACAGCGTCAATCGTGGCAAGAAAAATTGAGGCTGGACATGAGGAAACATTGCTGAACAGTAAAAATAGTGAGGAGCTAAAATAGATTGCTAAGGGAGTTTGCAGAGCGTCTGTCACTGGAGGTTTTGCAGAACAGATTAGACAAATGACTTGGAAGGATTGAGCTTCTTGGATAGACAGGGCACTAACGGAGCTCTTCATTTACTCCCTGTTTCCCAGAGCTCCTTCATCAGTGTCAGGGCAGCCTGAACTGCCCTGTGCCTGGCTGAGGCTGTGCTTAACTTTAACCTCGGCTTGGCACCATCTGGTTCTGGGGTCGGGCAGGAATTCGGGGTTACCTTGCTGCTTCTTAACCATAACTCTGTGACCACTGAGAAGTCTGTGCCACATACCGACAGTAATCCATGGGCAGCGTCCCTGGGCTACTGCAAACTTCAGTTTAATTCATAGCTCTGCCACAGACCTCCCCTGTAACCTTGAGCAAGTCATATTAACCTCTTGAACACGGGTCAAACTTGAAGCAACACACAGAGGCATCCGTGCTAGGAACTTGAGTTATGTTCTTTTACCGTCCATGGATAGCAGTGATAAAGTGGAAAAGATCCTGACATGTATCCCATGATTCCCGAGAGCAAAAGCAGGACCAAGCTTTATAGTAATTAATTGGTTTTGCACTGTATCGACACCTCTGCACCCCTTCTTGTGCATGCTTGCGGGTGGTTCTGCTTCTTTCGTTTCAAGCAGTTTCTCATGTAGGTCGGGATGGGTATTACCCGATGATGTTATACTGCAAGAGTTGCAGGGCCCTGGAAGAGGGAAAAATCCATTTGGGAAATGAGCTCTTTCAGACTAAAGCGCAGTAAATGCTTTGCTATTTAGGAAGCTGCGACATTGAGATTGCAAAACAGGCAGCGAGGAAGCTAAGCCAGGGTGCGTGGCAGGGTTGGCTGGGGCGCCTGCCTTCAGAGCCTGCGTGAGGGCATCAGCAGAGAGACATTGCTCGTGCGTATTCAGACAAGTGTGAGCCCCGGTATGGCAAGGCTGTGGTCTTCATCTGTGTGTGTGAGGGTAATGGCAAGCTCTTAGTGTGCAGTGCTGAGCTTGCTTGTGTCTGTTATCACTTATGAATGTTTTCCCTTTGCCTGTGGTATGAGAGTGCTGAGAAGGCTGGGGGGGGGGGCATGTATTTGTGCCCTTTCCCTGTCTTGTTTTAATCTACAAAATCTCTACCAAGAGAAATTGTGGAGTGACTTGCATAGTCGATTGCAGATGGAAAACTAACTTACAGACATATAAGCATGGGGAGAGGGAAAGGAGGGAAATGCATGGGTCGCCCAGTGATCTGCTGAGGGCCGGAGTATACTTTAGAGCTTAAGAATCAGATGTGTGACAGGGTAACTTCTGACTTGGCCTCCCTTTAAAAGGAAAATCACAGGGTGTTTTATTTGATCTGGAGAGACTGCATTCTCTGTCTTAGCGGGCTGTGTTAGCGCTCTCAATGTACAAAGCACAAATTATGTCCTCCCTGTCTAAGAAAACCGCTCTGTTCAGCCCTTGCTGGTCTGCTGGATCCCTAAGGCCAGATTTCGCTATATAAAGCAGAAGACATCATTGTGTTTTATTTCAGACTGAAGTACATTCTCGGAGAGATAGCTGATGCATTAACCTGTCAAGCATCCTTATTGCCATCATGTTCAGTTGTATGCCTAGGCCCTCAAATGGGGAAAAACCTTTAGAAAACCTGGGTTGTAAGCCCTGGTACTGCAGCAAGGGGCAAACAGATGATTTGATCAGGTCAGAGACTCTGGTCTGAGACATGAAGCTCTGGCTGGATCCTAAGGGGTGACTTAGAGCAGAGTGGCAAAGTCGCAGCATGGTATTAGCCCCATTGCACAGGGGGATGGAGTGGCCGGTCCAGAGTCACTTGGGATCATCTGCAGCAAGATGCTAGGAGCTGATTTTGCATCTCCTGGTGCCTCTTTCCTTTTCCTGCTCAGCAGGAGCTCTAGGGGCTGAGCTTATCCCCATGGAGAGACTAAGGACCCCTTACCCATGTCTCCAGCCCTCTGTAGAGTGGTGGCAAGCAGCGTGCCAGGCAGCAGTCCCTTCCTTCCCATGAAGCATGGCCTGGCAGCTCCAGTGCCTCGGTTACTCTGGCAACAAACTGCAATCAGGCAGCACCAAGCAGCTGAATTCAGCCCCTTGTTCCAGGGAAAATGCTCTCATTGAAGCCGAGCCGGAGCAAAACCCTCCTGCCTTTGCTGAATGACACCGACATCCATTCGTGCACTTAGCACTTAGTGTGTGTGCGGTGGGGAGCAGGGCAGGAGGTGCCCCACAGAGGGGAACAGTGGGCACAGCCACATCCTAATCGGGGCCACCGAGTCGCTCTCCCCATGCCGTGTCCTTGGCATTTGAGGAAGTCTTGCAAAGCACTTCTCTCTCTGCCCATTTGTCAGCTTACAATGGTATCAAAGGCACTTGTGGCACTGGGGATGTGCTGCTTCTCTGGGATCCAGGGAGCTGCCCAGAATGATAATTGGGTCCTTTTTCATTGTGTTAAGAAGTGAACAGGCTACTGCACAAAGTAATTAACTGGACGGATGGATACAGCAGAATCTGTAAACGTCGACAGCAACAGTAAGACGGGTTTGGTTCTTTTAAGGCCTTGTGTTAGAAGAAGGGCTCCAAGTTGGGGTTAGCTTTCAGGAAAGCGGCTAAATCAGTGAGACTTACAAAACTAATCATCTTGATAGCTGCAGGTGATGCAGGTGTTCGGTGATGGTTGCAAGGGTGGCCAGAAGATGGAGGGGAAAGCAAGAAGGCCAAGGTGTGCGTATTCCATTGTCTCTGCAGAGCATCCCCTCTCTGTGCACCGTGAAGGGGTAGTCTGTCACCAAACATGTGCAAGTATGATTGCTGGAGTAGCAAATCCCACCCATGTGGTTTTTAGGTTGTTATCAATGGTCTGGGACCGTCAGTTCTCTTTCAAGCTGTCTGTAATGGGTGGTCAGAACCCTGGGTTTGGTAGAGTTTGGTTCAAGAGGGAAGGCACGCGTTTCTCCCATGTTTGCTAACCAGTCCTTTCAAATGGCTGGGTCTTTCCTGTGCAGTGCATCAGTCTTTTCGGTTCTTGCCATTTGCTGGTTTAGTTATGTGTGAGGTGTTCTTTGCTTTGCGTTGAGGAAATGCCGGTCACTTGCTATAGCAGTAGCCTTTCAGCTGATGGCCTGTCAACGTGATACCAAAGGCAAATGAAATACAAAGTAGAGGGCATGGCTGTATGCAAGCAGCTCGTGCGGAGCTTGCTTGGGCGCCTCTGGACCATGCTGCACTGTGCAAGGAGTGACCTAAACAAGAGCAAAGTGCCAGTCTTGATTTATAACAGGCTTTTCGTTCTGTGTTGTGATCCGTCTGTCCAACAAGACTCGGAGGATGTTGTCCTCCAGCATCAGCATCCCAGGAGACGTGTTTAAAGTTAGGCGAGAAGCCCATTTTCCCTGACAGCTCAGTGTATATCAGCAGAACATCTCTCCTCCAGATGAAATATTGTAGACACAGGGAAGGAAACATGCTGCAAACGTGTTCCTGTGCTTCCAGCCAGCAAACAGGTCTTTGGGCTTGTTGGCAATTCCAGCCCTGTTGTAGCTATGTCTGTGGTGCTGAGTGCTGGGGGCACCTTGCCCCCGAGGGAATGGTTTGGTTTTGGGCTTTGTTTGCTTATTTGTTTGCTTTTAGCAGCAGAAGTGTGTGCCCTCGTTAGGAACAGTGTGGTTTATGGCATGGGG